>JBCAUI010462172.1:0-13804 GCA_038406195.1 Haplosyllis anthogorgicola
TCCTAATTTCTCTTGATACTCTGTCTAATCTTCTTTTGGTTCTATTTTGGTTCAGACTCAAGTTACTTTTTCTCCTTTTGACTATACATCCAGAACATTTCTTAAATGATCTTTTTGCATAGGTGTTCTTCAAGTCCTTGTCTTGTAAGTATAACATATCTTCTTCACATTTCTGTTCCAATATCTTTGCAAAATTGTTCATTTCCTGAAGAGAAGTATTTAGATTCCATTAAACAATAATTTATCTCTACTAATTGTAATTACATTCCAATATGTAAATAGATGAAACCTTTTTACATAATGTCTGTATTTAGATTCCAATCTGTATTTATTTGCTAAAATATTTGTATTCAACAAGTTTTCAGTAATTTTCTTACAGATATATACTTTTTGTGTTAGATATTAGTCAATGAAATTATTCAGTACATTTGAAGTAATAGAAAGTTCCACAATTTCTTCTCTAAAAGTACATATTTTGAAGAGATAATATGTATTAAATTATTAAGTCTGTTCATTAACAAAAACTTTGGATCAAAATGTAAAATTTTACCAGTATTTAAACTTCTTTAAATGTAGAACTATTTACATAAAAAAACTAATATAGGTACATAAGATGCATATTACAATTCATTTTTCTTCCATTTTGATATGGTAACTGCAATGTCTGCCGATTTTATATGGGAAGTCAAAATTGTGTGTCCACCATTTTGTCCATCATACACATCTATTAAACAAATTTTTAATCGTATTTACATTCCACTTCCGGTTCCAGCAGGATTTAGGTTTGAATCCTAACGGTGTCTCACTCTGGCAAGATGTTTCAGTAGAGCTCCAGTTACAATGTACACTTTTCATGCATATTCAAATTTCATTAAAAAGACTTTTTTGCTTTCAAAGTGTCTGATCGTGATGCTAAATGTGTAATTTTACCTTTACGGCGGTGTGTTCCCAGGTGCTGAAATTTCTATCAATTTTTGAACTGTTGAGAACAAAAGAATACCAAGCTGTGTCATTGACGGAATTCTATTGTTCCAACACTGATGGGATTGATATCCTCTGGCTATGTTCATAATTTCATAATTCAGGATTCAGAAATTCAGGATTAATTATTAGTTATCAAATTCACTAAACTGAATTTTTTAAAAACTATTTCAGATACACATAACTATGAACAATACGATGCAACATCTCCAATCATTCCAAACAATAGAGGACAACACGGGGATTATTTTCCTACAAGACGTCCATTAAGCTCAGGATCACATTTATGCACAGATATATCACTATTATCACTTCTTCTTATCACTCTCTCCTTTCACAGAATATTTTTTAATTCCTTCTGTTGGTGTAATCTTTTAGTAAGCATTAATAAGAAGCACAAATGAATAAAGCAAGGAATGAATGAATATTGAAATGTACAGTGCTTTAAATTCTGTCGTGTCATATCATTTGTAATGCAAGATTTCACACCGAGTCATTTGAAGTACCAACGTTTTCTTGGCATTTATGTGACATATATAGAACTATGTTAGGTAGACTAGCTGGTTTTACATATTAAACTGACCATGAAAGTAACTTATAGTTCAACCATCTTGGTGTAGATATTATCAATTAATAATATAGGATATTATGCTGCAAGTAACAAGTTTCATTATTATTATTATTATTATTGTTATTCGTTTTGTAGATATCCACTACAAATGTCACAGCGCTTGTGGTGTCTTTAGTGTCTTGTTTCTATGAATTGGGCATCTAAGTAAATCTGAAGATTGTTTTGACTAGTCACCTTTGATGCCAAATGTGTGCTACAATAATAATAATGTGATTTCTATTTACTGTCTTAATGAACAAAGATTTAACTAAAAACTATTAAAAGATAAACAGTTTCATATCCAATATTATAAGTCAGCCATACGGAAGTTAAGGGTACATTGTTGTATGCTCTACATAGCCCAAAGTTAACAACTAAATGAGACACCGTGAAAAAACTACATAAGATATAAAAACAATTTGTTTCATTATAAGTGTAACTTAATATTATTTCTTTTTGCTGTTAATGTTGCATAATATTATTTGACAAATAAACTGACAGTTAAAAATTATAGTTTTTATACTAATTTTAGTTATCATCTTGATTTATTTATAAAGTGTAGACAAGTAGAACCTTAGTGTAGTGTGCATTCTTCTTGTTTGACAGGGAGTCTTAAGTGATGCCTGTAAATAGTCTTGAGTAACATGTTTCTAAGAGTTTTCAGCATATAGATACAATGAACAACTGTGATGACTAAAATTGTCAAAATTGCCAAGTTATCATGATCAATTATAAAGTTATAAACAATAAGGTGATGCCTCAAAATGTCCAGTTATCATAATAAAGTGGAATAATGTTACAAAGTAGCAGGTGATGCCTCATAATGTTAATTTCTCACTGTTGTTTTAATGCCATTCAAGTTCCTTTCATTAAAACGAACACATGATTTTATGCCCAGAGTAACACAAATGATCAATAGGATCACACAATTAGCCTGGAGAGGTTTCAGAACATTGTAGGCTAAACTACAAGCAAGAGAAAGGGTATTATTATGACCCTATAGATAATCCAACATGACACATCTTCTCATTACATGTACTAGAGAAAAAAACACTCAATAATAAAAATGAGATCTAGAGAGGTTCTAGAACTTCTAGATCATGCAAATTTGGGTATTATTATGACCCATTTTACTGTTTAGTATGCTGGGGATCCATAACATTTATTTGGGCACTTCAGATAGTGTTGTGCTCTCTCTTGGCAGTGACAGAAGAGAGTTTCACATCCATACTTGCACTTTAATCTTGGCTCTATGTGCACAATTAATATGTATTCATAGATTTCATTGTGTAATAGTGGCCAGAGAACACTTATTGCATCTCCATAGCATTTTGTCATGATGTTGTAAATGATTAATCAGCTCGTTATGCCTCATTATAATATTTTTTTTTTACGACAGCCAGTTGCACTCGACCTTGTATGGTAAATGTGATGTACATCTGACTGCACTAACTTGTTGCTTGTTTCATTATTTTTGAAGGAATCTGGAATTTGATCTTCAGGTGGTAACACTGGCTCAGGCTGTTTTGGTGTTCACTTTTTGTCACACTTGATGTGTCCGCAAGTGAGTTCTAAGGAATAGGGTAACGTGATGGTGAGTGATTCACAGGGCAATAGTGGTTGCTGTTGTGGTTGCAAGCGAACATAAACATTATGTCCCATGTAAACTAAATGTTCTGAACATGTGAGCCAGAGACATTCAAAGTCTTGGGTATGGTTCTCACAAATGGTTGTCCAATAGCCACCCTCATACTCAACAATAATGTGGATCCTTAGAAGCATGGCTAGCATGAACAATGCAATCTCATCACACCATACTGTTTGTAGATTAATCATGAATGACCATTCTGCGTAAGTTAAAGATTTTCGTTTTAGCAGGTCTTGAATATGGTTGATAAATTCGTCTATTTCCAACTTACTATAGTCATCAAACCTTTGGCATAGCCCATCTACTGTAGGATCATTAGTGTTCAATCCCAATAAAATACTGAACAGACAGGTGATACTTTTGTCAGGTGTATCATAATTGTCCAGGAAGACTGGTCATTGGTAATGAAAGTACCTGATCTTTGGAAGTGTGGATGCAGTGTATTGGCAGCCTTCAGGGATTTTCCTCACTGATTTAGTATAGGGTGCAGCTTCGTTAAACTTGAAATTAATTCTTTTTGTAATGTTCATGCAACATGAATTGTACGCAGTGTAGTTTTGAGACGCCATTGTTGTCTGACTACATGTGCATGCTAAGTGGATCAATGGTACTTCATCTCCATTATTGCAGTCAGAACATTATCACATATGATGACTCTACATTTTAAATCATCTCCATGCAGACAATCTAAATTATCATCTCAGGTGATGCCTTAAAATTATGTGTTAGGAAAGTGTAAATGCCTACCATATTAAATGCAT
The DNA here is from genome assembly GCA_038406195.1 of Haplosyllis anthogorgicola. Classification (NCBI taxonomy): domain Eukaryota; kingdom Metazoa; phylum Annelida; class Polychaeta; order Phyllodocida; family Syllidae; genus Haplosyllis; species Haplosyllis anthogorgicola. The sequence continues at coordinate 4,001 of JBCAUI010462172.1, forward strand.
CAAAACATGAAGGTGGTGATGCCTGTTAGTTACAAATAATAGGGTATTAGTTACACAGAAAGAAGAAATTTTTTTAGTCTTTTAACAAATAATTGCTTTCATTCAACACTTCAGATATTAGTAGGAAGATATTGGAATTTTATTAATAAGCACCCAAGTAACTATTATTAAACTCTTTGCTCTTGTGAGGTAATACATTGGGGAGCTGTTTTAATTGAGTATTATATTGATGTGTTTTCACCCCCACTTTTTTATTGTCAAACATATTGAATGAATCTATTATAGGTAGGGGGACTAATTTATTCTTTATACTGTGAGCTAATTTTATTTGCTTCATATCAATTATTTGTTGAAATTTCATAATTTGTGCTTTGTTTATATGAGTATTTTTACACTGTTTGTTATATACAAATGCAATACATTTATTTTGCAGTTTTTCCATCTTGCTTATTTTTTATTTATTCAACATACTACCCCAGACTACCAGCGAGTAAGTGAGATGGCTATAGATGTGAGCATAATATAACAGGTTTTTTTCATATTTTCATTCAGTTGATTCTGTACAAGTTGCAGCAAGTTTTTATTTATTTTTATCCCAATTTAACTTATTGTTGATATCACACCCAAGAATTTTGTTTCTTCTACATATGGGATTTTATAACTTCCTATTGTTAGATTATCGATCTGTATATCTTTGATACCTGGCGGAAAATATATGCTTACTGTTTTATTGAGATTGAGTGACAGTTTATTTGCTCTGAACCAGTCTTATACTTTATTTAAAGCACTTATCAGTGTAAACAATAAATAATTTTTATTATGATGTGAGTTATAAATTGTGTTGTCTGCGAACAGAATTGTTTTACACATTTCAATAACTCTATACAAGTTGTTGCAAAAGAGGATGAACAAAAGGGGACATAGGTTACTACCTTGGGCAGTCCTGTATTCAATTCTATACTCATTTGATCTTGTCATTTGCTCACTGGAAGTAGTCTTACATTTTAGTCATATATTTCGATTGGACAAATAAATTGTAAACCATTCTGATGTGATGCCATGGATTCCATATTTTTGTACTCAATACATTTATTTTGGTAATAATCTAGTCTCACTTTTCATTTTATTTGATTGTAATAGTTTTGATATTGTCTATATCTTTGATGGTCATATAGGGTCGCACTAGCATCTTGAGTTTTCCTAAATAAAGACCATTTTTTAGATAGACTACTATTGAGTCCCTTTGTAATCCATGGCTCTGTGATCTTACACTTTGAGCTTATATGGACTGTGTGCAAGGGAGCTATTTTATCTTCTATCATTGATTGAAGGTATTATATAAAAATTCAAGAGCTCTGTCTGGATTGTCTCCAAGGAGGATCAGGTGATGCCAATTAATTTCACTCAGTTCTTCATTAATCATTTGTTTTTGTTGTCTGTCAGATTTCTAGTCTCAAAGACAAGTGGGGTGTTGAATACTGGCAAATAGTCAGAGAGATCACTCAGTATAATACCAGAATCAAAGTTTTGCTGTATTTTCTGCAATATGTATATATTATCAATTAAAGTAGCAGTACTTTTACTGATTCTAATTGGTCTCATTATAGTCAGTAATATATTTCTCTCTGTTATTGTGTAAACTGCTCTTCAGTAAATCTAAACTCTGGTCAATTCCAATAATATATTCTTTCTTATCTTCTTGAGCAAGCAATGATAGCAGATGCGAATATTCTGTTAAGAATGTCTTCTGATCACATTTAGGGTGATGGTACAAAGAACCTAATATGATTAGAGTTTTATCTTTCATCATTATTTCTATAAATACATTCTTGTAAGAAGTTCCTGTAACTAAGTCTCATTGTAATCTATATTTCATATTTTGCTTAAGTAATACGGCTATGCCTCCCCTTTTTTATTTTGTCTGTTATTTGTAATTAGTTGATACCCTTTCAGTTTAACAGTTTTTTCTTTTAATTCTGACAAAAAAGTTTTGCAAAGTAGCAATACGTCTATGATACTGTCTTGTTGTTGTAAATTATCTAACAGCATGCTTCAGTCAGCACATTTTGAGGCTAATCCACAAATATTAAGCTGCATTACAGCTAGATTTGCCTCATTCTTATTCAGTCCCTTAAAATTATTCACTTCAAAATAATAACAACTATCATTCCATAATATATCTTTGTTAGTATGGAAGTCTACAGGGCGATTAAGATTATCAAGTAAGCAGTGTTCTGGAGTCTTAGAAAAACACACTGTGATCCCTGTTTTTTAACCATAGTGGGCTGACAATATGAGTGTTAGACTTTAAGTGCAAATAACAGTAAACATTGAAACAGTGCAGAAACATGATTGTACTCACTCAAGTTACAATGATAAGTCCATACTTGGTTTAAAGTGATGCCTTGTACTTACAAGTTATCACTGGCAGTAGGTTCATGGTGATGCCTCACAATTTACAGTTATGCAGTCACATATGTAGGTTGATGGGTGATGACTATAAATTCCATCTATCAAGGTATAATGTACAACTTTGCTCTGATATCCATCAATAGTTTGGACATAAGTCCATTTGAGTCCCATTTGTCCTCATCAAGTGCATCAGGATGTTGTAGCGCAATACCAGTTCCGAACATTTTGTCCTTTGTGGCTTCCGCTATTGTACATTTACCAGTATTTTCCAATATTTTAAGTAGTGACAGATTCTGTTTGAATTTTTCTTCTAGGCCAGGTCTAACTAATTCTGCAGCTTGGGTTTCCCATTCACTTTTATTGAAGTTGGCAATTTTCCTGGCTAGGCTTTTCATTTCTGCTGGGTTTGTTGTCTCCATAATCTTTTTGTGCATGTTGTGCTCTCCATGCATTTTGGCCTTTTCACTCTGTATTAACTGTTCACTGCAGCAATATTTTACTCCATCCACTTCCAAGGCAGCAGAGTGAAAGTTGCTGAAGGGATGGAGTTGCCCAAAAAGACTCTTGTGTCTTTGTCACTTTTTTGGCAGGTGTAGATGGGACTGAGGTCACTCAGAAGATCTGACATATTAGAGATTATATCTCTTGCTATTTATTATCAAGTCTCCTTGATTCCATCTGCATTTTCCCTTCTGTGATCTATCTTTAGAGCCTGCTTGTATATTGGTCGGATTATGTTTCTGGATGTGAGTACATCTGGTGCTAGCTCTTCATCAACAAATACATTTCTGGGCAGTTGACATTTCCATTGCAAGATATTTAAGCAGTCCTGTTGGTCAAAGAATTCCATCATAATTGGTTGGTTCCTTTCTGGTACATAAATACCAATTCATTCACATCTTGTCATTGGTATTTCACTGATTATTCATTTACCCTCCTGGAGGTTATCTTGGTTTGCAATTGGAGCCAGGTTTTTGTTTACTGCATCTCTGGTATCATCCCATTTCTCCCAACTGCCTTCAGATATACCATAGAGTATCAGTTGCACAACTTTTCATCTACTGTGTTGACCTTTTCTTCAAGTGATGTTATTTTGCCTAATTTTGCCTCTAGGCCTGATACCACACCTATGTTATTTTGGATGGATGTTGTGTTTTGTTTTAGGGGTTCATTTACACTCTCTATGTCTGTTGCCAGTTGGGACTTCAAAGAACCGATTTCTTTCATTAAATCTCTGAGTGATAGGTCCTTGTCCTCGCCATTGATTACTGGTCCATCTTTATCAGACAGAGTGCTGGATTTATTTGCTTTCATTGGTTTTTCAGGCTCAATTGGACTTAATTCATCAGGTCCCCTTTTTGCACTAGAAGAATTAGAGGGCATCTGTGGACATGTTGATACAATGTCACTCAGTACGATTTGTTCTGATGGTAAACATTTAGCAGAATCAAAGATCTTAGCCACTAATGGTTGGTTTTTGTCAACTTTGATATTAGTTGACATTTTGTTTAGCTGCAGTGTTGTTGTTGGAGAGCCACTGTTGTTTTTCTTTTGTTTCCCTAACTTTTTTACCATAATAATTGATATTGAAACTTACATGCTTGAAAGATGTCAGCCATTTGCTTTTTCCATGTGCACTAAGAAAATTAATCCACTTTTCTTATGTTAATTATCCACTGTCATTTTAACATATAATTCCTGCATGTACACTATATATACATAGTTTTATTCTACCATATATTCGGCCTGGAGTTACACCAAAAATAGGCTTTTTAGGCCATTATGTGTGAGTTTTAAAACTTTACGGCATCACTGGGCGATAATTAGAGGAAGGAATATCCTACAATATATCCTACAATCTGTGAGGTTGCAGTGTTGGACAAATGGAAGAAGAAGCCAGCTATATTCATCCATGCACTGTTTCATTTGTAAAACTGGCAATAAGTTGTCGAACTCACCCTCTTATGTCTCATCAATATTTTGTTTTTATTTTATAATGTATACAATCGTTTTCCACGCAAAATATCCCCGATATTTACAATACATTATTGTACTACTATTGTACTATTGTATGACTTCAACACCGCAATAAATCGCTGGTGACACAAATCACCCAAGCTTTTCTTCACAAATGTAATCTCAACCTTAAAATGCAAAAGCGTTAGGTAATTTCTGCGCTTATGGTCAGAGACGAGGCTCAGAGATTGAGACCGATTGCTCCTTTATTAACGTAAGGTTGTACATTAGTGTAAAGTTGTAGGCAACTTATTCCCTATTTGGATTTTTTAAAACTTACCTGTTGCGCGTTTCTAACATGGAACATGTTTTTGAAATAAACTCAATAAATAAATTTCTCAGGTAACAGCCTTGTCTATTCCTTTTACTCAATTACTCAAAGTCGTCTGTTATTTTGTTTTATCATTTCCCTGTTGTTGTTTTTTATATTTGCATTTAATCCTTTGATGGAATCCATGGTAATGCATTGCAAAAATAATTTATCTATTACTTTAATTATAATGACAGTTTTGCACTAAGGTGTTCCTAAATAGGAATGCTTTCATTAAATGAAATACAAAAAATCCATTAAGGTGTCATGCTTGAAGTATGAATTCAGCCGATTGCATTAAACATCCTATCAGTATGTTGAAACGTGTAGGACATTATTTACTTTACCACGTCCCTGGTCAGTTAAAAAAACGTGTACATAGTACAAAACAAGTTTGATCCGATAAAACAGTTACATTTAACTTGCATCTGAACACTGAAGTAAACTTGGGAATAAGTGAACCCTTCTCGCGTTCTTAATCCGTTTGTTTCACAATGTTGCACAATTCATTGGTTCCAGGATACTAATTTTGATCGTTGGTAGATAACATAACAATACATGTATTTCTTCAATGAATCTAGACGACTACTTGAACAGTTTAGATAAATAGTACAGAAGGTACCTTCAAAAAAAAAAAAAAGATATGGACTTGTTATGGAAGATGGAGATACGGAACCTTTCTTTCTGAAAGGATACAACGATCTAGAAAATAAACAATTTATCTGCTGCAAACCATAACTTTACCACCTAATGGGTGGCTTTTGGGGTGATACATTATTATTTTCTTCTGATATAACCTTTCTGTCTAATCTGGCCGTCAATTTGCAATTACTGTGATGCAGCTGCGGAGTTTTATCAGTGTTCTTGAAGGTAATGACTCATAAAAAGCATTATTATATGTTTATAATAACATCCATTTGGATCTGGAAACCGTGCTTTCGGGATATTGTTTGTAGGTCCTCAGAAGGAAACAAGAATTCTACATAAGATTAAATGAAAACGTGAGGACTGTGTTTTAATAAGGCAATTCATGCAACACACTTGATAATTAGTTCCTTTGCAGTAACGATAACATAAATATGATATTCACTAATACCTAAAGAGCTATTAACCTTTTGTCTTTCAATCACAAAAGCAATTAGGATATCATTTTCCAGTACATTAACTCACAGATTTTTAATCAAAATTCATGCATTTTGTGATAAACTGCCTGGGACAAAGGGAAGCTATAAATAAAAATCCCCAAAAAACAGTTTGTCTGTCTGTTCTGTGCCCAGGAAATTAACCAATAAAATTCATATCCATGAGACTTAAAGGTAGTTTGAAATAGTCGCTTTCCTTTTTCATGTCATGTCTTGTGTAATGCCACTTCCTCCTCTCTTATATTCCATCAGGATTTGTAAGAGAAACAGATGGGGAAAACTGTTCAAGGAAAATCAGATTAAATTTATAATTGGGTCATGATATGAATTTATGCGGATTTAAACAGATCCTACCTACGTTTATTTCTATTATGGAGGAATGATACTACATCGGCTGCCACGGTTTTAAAATGAAAATTTTCTCTCCTGAGTAAAGCGAATTGTGCATTTGTCTTTTCCTTTGACAGAGAAGAAAGTTATATTCTTGTAGTGCGCTTTTGAATGGGAAGGAGCGACCGATTGAAGAAAAATGGAGACGGTAATGACTCCTGTCATATTCATGATTATCTTGTGCCTTTGTTGACAGCTACTTCCTTATCAATAAGAATTCATAATGGAAGTAATTCTCGCACACCCAGATCAATTATTCCTCAGAATATAGACACGTGGTAAAATTGCATAACGGTGTGATGGAATATTGTCCTTTGTTGAACTTCGGATGAAAACCTAGCATTTTACATAAGTAAATGTCAGCGTAGTTTGAAACCAAAAGATATTCAGGCTGTGCTTGTGTTCAAATGGCAGAATTCACACAGAATTTCCGTTGTTGCCAAATGCACCGATGTTTTTCCTAGATAAAGGAAATAACATTTCAGGTAAAGACGAGAAGTACCTTCACTAAATGATCGTTTTAAATACAATTAAAAACCAAATTATTTCAACCAAAATAGACATTTTTACTGCTACAAATGTAAACATTTCATGATTAAGATTTTTCAAAGGACACGGACAGAATTTTTATCCCGCCCTAATTACTTTGACAATGTTTATTGCGTTGCGTGCTTACTTTTGACTTCTTAGGTGAAAGGTCCTAAATTGACGGTTTTGATTGGAGTCTGTACCTGTGGCCATTAATTTTATTTATTTATTGGCCAACAAAAGGACGAAAACAAAAATGTTGCCTTTAACGTGAATATAGTCCCTTTACATATCATAACATATTACATATCGGCGAATCATTTAGGAATTTAAGTTACATAATTTTTTTCAAAAAAAATCCATTAAAGAAATCAGTTCATGAAATTACTATCAAAAGTGAAGCTGAGGCCATTCAATTCAGTTGTTGCGGGGCGCCTAATTTTTAATGGCAATTTCATGATCTGTAAAGATATTGTTTTTAGCTAGTCAACTCAAGATTCGGTATTCACATTTGTCACTCTAAGGGGATTTCGCGCTATCGCCCTCTATGCACGCTCCATTGGGCATTAACGGTAATTCCCGATATTGTGATAACATTTGGACCACGCTCCTTAAAAAAAACCCCCAAATCCATTGGGTGTTCTGTAACGATTGGAACAATAGAATAACGGAATAGTTTAAAACCTTCTCCCCGTCCACAAGAAATAGATTTTATTGTTTATACATGCTTAAAGAGACGTTCCAGCTTTTAAGTAAAGGTTAACTGATCCAATGGTTGGTTGCAAGATACAGTTTCACACACTTGCTGTCCAGCTTTAAGCTTTAATCAATGGTTCACTTTGATTAGCAGGCCACTCATGATTATCTGGGAGTAGGTTCATATTGGGCAAAATTAAAACCAGGGTCACAAATAGGACTTGTCATCTTGGTATATTGAAATCCATTCCCGATGCCCAGAAACATTACTACTTACACTCTTTAACACCCTTTACTCTCTTTAACATATTTATGCCTTTATTTTACAAGGTGTCGACCTCGTATAATAAAATCTACCAAACCATCAAATTCTCACCAGTTTTGGAACAATAGCATACCAGCAGCATAGTTGGAAACTCTATTTTGTTTCCTCTTTCGTTTTGTACGCTTCTAAATTGCTCGAAATTTCATGAGTTGTATTGAAATCAAGTTTTGATAAACTTGACCTAGTTTCCTTAATACCAACCTTGATTTATATATTGCTTATGTGCTGTTAAATAACAATAGTGCGTCTACTTCCAGACTTTCGTAACCAAAGTGACCAATATAGAATAGATAGAGGAAATAAGCCTTGATAAATGTGGAAATTAGTTCCACTAAACTGCACTGATGAAGCTTTGATATCACAGGACAGTATGGAGTTATTTCATTTGCTGTCTGGATGAAAAGCGGCCCAAGTTCCAAGTTTATACTGATTATTGCAATGTTTGTCATTCGGTTACAGGAAGATTTAAATCATGTTACTGGTTGTCTGGACATTTCAACATGGTGCTACGTCATGATACTCTGCTTGAAGTTTTACATTTTTGTACAGCTCCTGAAATGGATTTCATTTTACGTAGCCTTAACCAGACATCTCATCCTCGGATAGACAATAATTGCCTGAAGTGGATAAGAACAATCATACAGCACAGCGGCATTGTATTCTGTACTATTGTACATACATGTGATGATACCCATCGAAAAATATGTCCATGGCATAGGCATCTTAATGTGAAAGATCTTACCTGAAGAAAGTGTGACCGTTTCATACCAAATGATCACCTTGCTTGCAGAATCTCATGAGCATTCCTGTTTGATGAAATGACTTTAAATTAGTGGAGTCGTTTATTATCTAGAGGTTGACAAGTCCGACAGCTTAAGATGTGTAACATGACTTCGTACTTCTTGTAGGTATTCAGCCATTTGAAGGAAGTCGTTGACTGATGTGCGATCGAGATAGAGATCTGTGTAATTTAGCAGCTGAGTATCTAGATCTAGGCTTATCATAAATAAAGAATTTTCCCCGTAGATTCTCTTATTTGCATACACATTCTTATTCCGCTCGGTTCGTTTGGTTCGTGAAATGGTATACAATTATCTTAAGGTAAGGTCTTAACAAAATTAACAAAAGTTTTTACTCTTGGTGTAGGTCAAAATGACAGTATCCAACAGACTCACACAAAATAAAAATTACCATCATTCTTACTGTTCATATTTTGGCTGATTTCAGAGCTGACCTACAGAAGAAAGCTATCCTCGACGGAGAAATAACTCAGATTTATATTAGGGTCATGATTTGAGAATTGTCCAGTTGTCCTGCACCTGTATGTTATCGTTTATTAGTCCCAGCGCATTTGTAACTGACAATAATAACTTTATTCATTGTGGTGAAGATAATTAGATTCATTTGAAGAAAGTGCACAATGACATTTCTGCATCCTGACACTGTCTGTTGTAGAATGCATGACTAAAATTTCAAAGGAGAACAACTCAGCAGATAGCGTCAAATATGTATTGATACAAATTTATAAGTGTGTAGTAACCAGATAGTAACATAATTTATAATGTTATCTTGTGTTATGGTTGAGCTAAATTGTACATGTTCACGGAAACATCCATTTCGTGAGCGATGCACAAACGCATGCATCGTGCAGTCCATAGGTGTATTGATTTTTCTATGACATATTCAGCAGGAAAACAAGAATTTCCAGGAAAATCCTATTAAAACTTTTCCGTCTGGTGCCAGTTTTGTCATTCATTCGCGTAAATTTATAATATACTGATTACACGGTACTTTTAGGAGTTTCCTTCCCTTTTTAAGCGATAGATGCGATTTTCTTGGAATGATGCTACTTATAAAAGCACATATTGATACGGCTTCTATTTTGAATTATTTGTGATAATTGGTGCCTTGAATGGCTAGGATGTGCTTAGTGTTGACATTGCTGACAACTAGTACATAACAAGTTACCTGTCAATTGTTCCACA
>JBCAUI010462283.1:0-13803 GCA_038406195.1 Haplosyllis anthogorgicola
CACTATATGTGCAACTGTAACATAAGCAAGTAATAAAAGGACTTCACATTCCAAAGGAAGCTTCACTGGACACTCTCGTTATGATTTACTCAAGTAAGTGCCATAGCAGCATAGAGTAATATTAACCAGCAGAGATTCAGGATCCTTGCCAATGTAAGACCCTTGCCATCTGTGTACACATAAATGCAAAGCAGAGTAGGCCATTTCCCCAGTGGCACGCACGCACGCACCACCCAACAGCTACAACACAAGAGTTCCTCTCGGTACCTGCGATAGCACAGAGGGACTCGTCAAGATTGCGATAATTGATTTACATTTCACTTGCTGCCAACAAACATTTACATATGACATCTGTGAAATATTAATGAGAACAAAATGCAGTTCATTGAGCTGTGCTTGGCTGCAAGTGGAATTGAAAATATTGGCACGAAATGTTGTATGTAATTAAGTTTGAGTAAAATTGTCTCAATAATGCAGAAAATTGTCTACAGCTTCAACAAAATTTTCTTTTAAATGCTGCAACTGTTGGATAAATTGCTTTAAATATTATTATGTCATTATTGGGATGACTCGGCCCCTAGGTTCTAATGCTCGGCTGGTTCTGATCTACAGTCGCTTCTGATTTCACCTGTTTTCTGATCAATAGGAGCGAGTTTAGACGTATGTAAGTTTTTTGTTCTTGTATGTAGATCTACTCAGTAATTTACGCAAATACCGATGAGCATACGAAAAACATGATTTTTGAGGATTATTAATGACAGGACCTTACTAGATAGTAAACTGATGCTTACTTGGAAAGTAAATCCGTTAATGTTGGTTCATTCAAGACATTATTACATCTTATATTAAATAAGCTGTTTTTGAAGGATTTTGAACAGTCTCGTACTGATAACTGGAATGTTTGCTGAAATAGCCTGGGAGATGTAACACATGCTACTCTATTGCAAAGAGAATATCTTCAGAGCACAGACGTTTTTGTGCCTCTTTGTCATAAGAAACGATACAATTATGATTGTATTCAATGTACAACATTTAACATGCAAACTAATATTTTTCTGTTAATTGAAAATTTGATCAAATTTTTTCAGTTATGTTTAAACATGAAAATGTGCTTTTGGCCAACACGTTCGACTTGGCTCCCAGCAGTTGAAACGTCGCATTAATGACAGACGTGTCATTTGTAGTTTATTGCGAAAACAAGAACGTCTTTGGGTTAAGGGCCCACTGTGAATTTGTGAATAATTTCTCAGCGAGCTATTAATTTAGATATCAGAGGATTTTAAGACTGATACTGATGACTCCTTTTAGCGCTTTTACCGTTGTGCTAAAGAAGTCTTTTGCTGGTTGACGGTTGAGGTTTACTTCAGTTCGCTTGGCTCTTTAATGTGAGTCTCTTGATCGCAAGGGCCCTATGTTGGTAAGGATTCTCCTGTCTAAATGCTGTTAAATTACTCTATGCTTTACTTTGCATTTAACGCGAGTAAGGTACAAGAAGAGTGTCCAGTGAAATACCATTGAATGCAATGTCCTTTTATTGCTTGCTTCCTCAAGTTACAGTTGCACATATCATTCAAGTTCACAAAATATTCTAAGTTCAAATAAATACAATCAGGTTTCATCAATCAAACGTAGTAACAAATGAGTGTGTGGTGAAAATCTGTACTTCTGAACAATCTGAACACTTAGAGCCTAATTACATTGGCTTTTATATGGGGATTAACTGAACACCTATTGCTTGGCACCTAAAGCTTAGAGCATCTCAGACAAGCTGAGCTGCTATTGGTAGAGTGAGGGTGCACACTGTACTGCGCACGCCACTGGTGCTGACACATAGCAGGGATAGATAACTAATGCCCCAGGAGTTGATGTCCCCGGTGGCAGATCCATTCCAAAGTAACACTGATAAACTTATTACGATAAATGGGACTGTTCAATACCCGACTGCCAGGCATGCTGTCACACACTAGGAAATAGGCGTGTTGACTGTAGTGAGCATGTGCGGTGTTTGGCCGGAGACCTGCCTGGACATACTGATTACCAGGAGGAGACCCAGCACAATTACACATCTTCTTCACGCATCTTTTCAGATTTCCAACCAATGGGACACGTCTTTTCAGATTCCCAACCAATGGTGGGAAAGATTGGTGCCATATTTATTTGGGCATCCAAATAAATATGGCGATGTGGGTTACCTCCCTGTGTAATCTGTAGTGTAACGTAAGTCCAGCAGATATCCAGCCAAGTGTGGTGTCTGTGTCTGTGTCTGCTACACACTATAAAATAGCACGACCCAGTTGTGATCTAGTGGGAGGGGGGGCTTTAGGGGCCTGCCCCCCGTAGCCTCTGTTAAACCATGTTTGTCCGCCATTTTGGTCCCCTCTCTCAGGCTGTTGAAACCTGTTTGGCGGCCATTTGCCCCCCCCCGAACAAATTTCTTGATCCGCTACTGCAACCCATGCGGGAAAAATAAGCTCCACATAGCCGGCTTGTAATAAAAGTGAAATTACGCTAGCGTAACTTGGCTTAAATTTGTTTTATATAAACTAAGTATTGTGACAAAAGGCAAATACGTTTGCAACAGTGCTGTAAAGTGAAGACTCAAAGATTTATTTACACAAAGCAGCCAAGGGTATTGCAGGGGTATTTCACAGCCATAGCAAAAGTTGCATGGCCAAGTCTTAGAAAGTCAAAATATATTGAATAGACAGACAGACAGACAGACAGACAGACAGACAGACAGACATGTTTTTAAACAGGACTTTCTCGCGGACATACTGGTGTAAAGACCTACAGATTGACATGTAAGTGATTTATAATTGGAATTTCACCAGTGTTTTGTCTGGTTTAAAACAATCAGACATACTTTTTTTTATAAATAGCAAATAGGACAAAGCTGTTTACTACCAAACGTTCAAACGTTCATATAAAGTTTACCAAATAAAAACATACAACATAAATGCTTACATTTGAAAGATAAATCTACACAAATGTGGTAAAAAAAGGATATCAAACAACAGATACTTTTACAGCTGTTTTGAACATTCTCGTAAAATAGAAAATCTTAAATAGATGTAAATTGATTGATCTTTATTTTCAATTAATATTTGATGCAATGAATAAGTGACATTTAATGAATATGTTGAAATCGTAGTGGTACATTCTGCACACAATAATATAATATTGATACGTTTGTGTGTTCCTGGACAATGTGCGGAAAAGTTCCTATTACCTTACTCGGCGTGTGCTTGTTTCTTACCCATATATTTGGTTTGTTTTTATATACTTAGGGCCGGGCTGCCAGTTATTCCATGCTCATGCAATTAGAGACGACACATAATTATGTCCTGAAGCCAGAAATGTCATACACTAAAGGAACTTACTAACAAATACATGTCTAATTTAACAACGCATTTTTATCATTTCTTTGCAGCTGCTTGAAAACCGTTGGAATGGGATCAAGTAACCTTGGACGGGATTGAGACATAAAACATTTGAGCGAAGGTAAAAGAACCGGAAACTTGTTTGATTTGCATCCAACGTGCCATTCTTTGTTACCGTTTTCATTCGATACTGGTGAGACTAGTCAGTCCTCTGGTCGCTAAACTAGCAAATTTAATGGTCAGGACATAACGTAACAGGATCACTATACGTAAAAATTCAGCCTAAGTCAATTCGGTTGAAACAATAAGGAAACGAGATTCCATTAAGCCAAGGACGAACAGAAAATACCAGGTGCGTGGATCTATGTATCTTATTGGATTGGGGATTTGAACTTTAAACACGCAAGAAGAACAAAGCAAACATCACACAGGGGTAATAGATAGGATTATTAGCTCAATTAAAGCGTTTACAGGATCTGGATCTGTAGGTGGACCGACCACCAACCTACCTCATGGCATAAACACCTCTCTGCTCAAGGCAATCAAGCTGTTGACCACTCCTAAATGACAGGACAGCTTTTGAAAACACATTGCAAAACAAGAGGTAGTTATGTATCCGTTGTTTCAATAGGTTAACCGAAAAACACAGAAGACACTGTTGAACTTGTGTACCTATTAGCCGAATTAAGGATAACAAAAAAAACCAACAAGGGATATCAGCGAAAAACGTTACAGATAACCGTTGTGTTATTTCTGTCAGGTCGTTCATCCATGCAGACCTGAAACGCCTTTACTTACCTGTCTGACAGTCAGCAGTACAGGCACAGTATTAAGAATATTGTGAAATTCTATGACTATACTAGATGAGAATACCTAATTGGAAAATAAGGACAATAAGACACAAACGGGATCAAAATACATTAAATTAGTGACACATTACTACATATTATCATCTCCACGATTGTTGAAAGAAACATAAAGAAAATACCATTAGATTATCAGCAGAAAAATGCCTTTGAACAGCTTGAGAGCTGCGGTAACAAAAAGGACCTGTTAACGAGGGAAACAGCTTCTAAAGGCATAAACAGTCATGATTTGATTCGTTTAGTCTGAAGCACATTTCTGAGGTTACGTTTAGTGTCGTTCTGTCCTGCTCTTCTACCGAGGAAAAGCTGTCGTGTTCTCAGCATTCTAGAGCTCTACATAACTGAACTGTCAGAAGTACAGAGCCAAAACAAGCAAAACTTCATTAACTGAGTGACATAGACATAGCAGACCCTGGAATGTAAAGTTGCTAAAACGTCCTGCTGAGGATATCACATGAATGCTACGACCAATATTTGAAGACGATAGCTATTGTGCAGTGACTGGTCTATCCAATGGCGTCATTAAACCAGCTTCTTAAACATTCTTGGACATAACAAATTAAACACAAACAAACCAAATGAAATTTTCGTTTTGTCTCCTGGGATTTCATTTTCTATGTTGAGATATATATTGAGCTGAGAGGACCACTCAGTCTTATAAAGTTTATTCAATAGACAACAACTACTTCAAGAGGATTTCATCATCGCTTAAAAGGGATACGACGACAGAACTTTTTGGATGCCTATAATGTTTAGCTTACTGTACTACATACTGGTGAACGTACCGGTGCCGGTCAGCTTCACGATCTGCGGGACGGTGCTCGTCAGCGTGGCGATGTTCATCCAGACCCTCATGTCCACCTCCAACTCTCCGCCCAGCCTCCACTACAAGGATTCGGCACTGGCCAAATATCTGCTGAAGCGGGTCAAACGGTTAAATTATCCCTACAGGTAGGTCCGTCTGCTTCATTGTTATTAAAGTGTAAAATTGGTACTGGCAAAATATTGGCTTGCCACGTCCGAGTGCGTTGGCTTTGTTTTTTTTCTACCTCACGGCTGACCCAAAATAATGTAAGTTTTCTGGTGTGGATTTGAAAGTTGTGAACAGTAATTGGTGACTGTTTAGTGACAACCAGTACGGGCTGTTTTTAAACAACAGAATTCCATGATGTCAAACTTGTATTCAGCAAAAACAAGAGTGGGTCGATAGTGCTCAGTGTAATGGAATAACATTAATTCACGCCGTGCTTGCGTTAACATTCAATGAGTTTCTTTTGTCAACAAATGTGCCAATTTCATCCTATAAATTAACCGTTTTCAAGATTTACTGGACCCAACTTGGCCTCTCCTTTAGTTAAATAAAGTTGTATTATTTTGGTTTGCGGTCCTAATAATGATTTGCAAAATTACCAGCCCCTAATGGTCCATTATCTGATCTAGTCGTTGTCTCCAGTGGTTAATGCATTTACTTCGACAAATGAAATAAAACAGATAACAAAACCTTTTGGATATCTAATGTCATAATTTAATTAAATTCTGTATCTGCATTCAAATTAATTTAACAAGAATATGAAAAGAAAGAAAATCATGTCAATTCCTATTGTTTTGCAGGAGTCCATGGGGAATTAAGAACGCTCACATACAGACCATGGTTGCCAAGCTAATGTCATATATACCATCAGACCATGTAACATTCCACAGACAATATATACAGGTAGTTTTACAATTGTTAGCCTTGTCTCAACTGAAACAAAATGTTTCTGGTCAATTTGATTGTTTACCCGAAAGGATCTTAGCAAAATCAAGGAATTAAGGTTAATCCACTTTTGTATCACTTTTGTGCAAAGCTCTTTAAGTTGACCACCCCTAAATTCAGCATAAAAGCAGGACCCGGGGATTTGTTGTATTTGGAAAAATCATGAATAAATTAATTATATATTAGAATATCAAAACAATTCATTATGTTAAATGCTTATTTAGAAGTTGATTCAACAACGTGAATAAACAAAGTTTCCCGAAGAGATATGTTTCAGTTGCGACAGGCCTATTGACATTCACTGTGTGACGAGATGCAAAACATCCACACAAGTCATTAAATATTTAAAAACCCACTGCTCATTAAATAATCTAAAATCCCTATTGGATGTCTTTTGTCAAGTTTCATTCGACTACCCTTAATTGAAGGCGACATGAGGTTGTCAATTTCAAAACACGATTCTATCCTTTGTGTACTTGGATAATTGCACAGCTTTAAAGCAGTTCTAAATTTGTAATTAACTTTGAAAACAATAGAATTCAGCACAGGATTTTCAGGAACACAACAGCTTCTAAAATTAGCAACAGCTCCTCTAACTAGTAATATCGCACAGAATATCGCGACAGTACACTTATTCATTGGTTGAAAGGTCAGGTGTAGCACCTGACGTGATCCTTGGGATCACCACACGTAACCAAGTAAGAGTGCAGGTGAAAGAACCACCCTGGCTTTAAAACCCATGGGAGGGTTATATAGTGCAAAACATGGGTAAATAGTGACCCAAAAATGAACATTGGTCGGCAAAAATGAGAAAAAAACCTAACTATTATGTGCATGCATCAGTGCATAACATTTATTTCACATACTCCACACATGAATTATCCTCCCAGGTGCAATATTTTTGGTTGAAGGTGTATCATCATGGTGCGACTTTTTTGCTAGCATAACATCAAACGCACGTGCGTTCGTATTAAGTGTCGTACACACATTCTTGTGCTTTTAATTGTTCATGTTGTTGTTGCAGATGAAGGATAAGGGGGTTGTCTCAGTGGACTGGGTACATTTGACTGAAGCACCCCCTAGTGGAAGAAAATCCCTGCACAAGCACAGTTCTATTGTGATAATAATTCCCAGTCTGTACTCCGGCAGACATAGTGTTACGTCACTCTGCAAAAGGGCGCTGACCAAGGGATTCCGTCCAGTTATTTTCAACAAGTAAGTTTTTTTTCATTCATTTTTTTTAACGTAAGATTAACTGAGCTGGACATTAAGTATGAACTGCCGTTTTTAACTTTCCAGGTAGAAACTTAGTACAGTAAAACAAAGCAGGTGTGGTTGTGCATTTCTATCAACCTGTCCTCCCACATGGCGTACCAATTTTACACATTGTAAGACTTTGTGAGACTATTATACTATTATACACCACGGCACTTTTCAACGATTCTGCTCTCACCAAAATGCGCCCCTTACCGCCAAATAACTTTTGAAAGAAACTTTTATGGCCCATTTCAGTGATAACTTGTCCTCTACGCTGCCGTTTCACTGTAATTTTCGTTTCAATATCACACAAAGTTGACAGACCGTAAGAGATATAACTGAATAGATGTTCATCTTTCCTGAAATAGACAGAAAACTTTGCTGTAAATCTGATCAAATTTGTGTTAAAATACCACACATTACAATAGTAGGCTAATTTATTTTGACTTGGCAAATTACTGTCAATGTAAACACAATTAGATCTGCGGTTGAAATTACATACACAAGAAGAGACGAAAGCTTTGTGACTAATTAATAAATCATTCGTGTCCCATGAATTCACTTTATAATTTCTCATTTTTCACTACCTCAGGCAAAACACTGTAAAATGATTACAACAAGATTCTTGAACTTTGATTGCAAACTTTATTCTCGCAAAAGTAAGAATATAACTGGTCTCTCTTCGGCACAATTTGAACTGCCCAAAAGGCCCCTAATTGTTGCCTCTTTAATTGGGGTGCTGTCTTTATTTTTCAACTCTTTTTGGAAATAATTAAAATGAATATGGAAGCCCTTGGTGCTGCAACAGAGTTATAGCTAGGCGATTCCCCACAAAATGCTGCTATATATATCTTCTATTGAATGAAAATGTTTTCACTTTACTCAGTGTCACTTTGAGGTTATTACCCCTTTATTTTCATGCAGCTGTGGATTCGTTATGTGGAGAATCATAGTGCAAAATATTTAGAAACTACTACACTTAACGAAGTGTGAATTTTGTATCGCTCACAAATTGGGAAAGTTTTTGCAATATGTTCAGACAAACTGTTTAAAATTCCACCGAATTAAAAAATAAATCTTTGTCCTTGACGTTTCTAGATTTCGTACGTCACAAAATTAATAAGTCTACCTCATTTAGCTCTGTCCTTTTGTTCTAAAGTAATTAGATAGCTTTAAACAGATGAATAATATCAAACTTCCATGAGTGAAGCCTTCACCTTCATTTCTCTCAAAGTCGTAACGTCCTTGGTAACTTCACGTATAAACTTAAAGTTGATATCTCTAGGGGAATAAAGTAGCATGAAACACGTAAAACGACACTTTGTTGTAGCTCTTTTAGGGAGGAAATTGTTTCAGCACTTTGTTTTTGTTTACAAAGGAAAAATGAAACAAGCTATTGATTCTGTATCACATATAGTGACATGAAATGTATCATAATCAGCCACAACTCCAGGGAAATTGTAACCTGGATCTATGCTGTGAGGTTTGTCATGGGATAGCATGAGAAAATTCCTTATATGCTGCTTTATACTGCAAATATAGCAGTGTATGAAATGTAATTCATTTTGCATACTACAGATTCTAAAACGTTTCCATTGACAGCCATAACAGGAGCTGGGGAGTTTGGTTTATTTGTCTTCAACCATAAGTTACTGGTTTTCATTTTCAAAATTTCTAACAAATAATTGTTCGATACACACTTTTTCGTCAGCTCCTGAAATTCCTATAAATTTGGAATGGTACAGTACAAAACCAAAAAGAAAAGAATTCTACGTTGTTATTTTGGATTTTATTGTTCCAAAACTGATAGGAATTCTATCTTCTGATCTTATCTCTTGCAGACGTGGTCATAGCAATAGTTACCTGACGACGGGTAAGCTGCAGAGTTTCGGGGACGTGGGCGACTTGAAACAGACGATCCGCTACATACACAGCGTGTACCCGAACTGTCAGCTTACCGCCGCCGGCATCAGCTTCGACGGGTCAGGCCTATTGTTCTCCTACCTGGGTAAGTGTACACGAGGTATTTACCAGGGTATGGTAGGGTACGAAATATACATCACATTTGTCGGCGGTCAAGTGCTACCACAATTGTGTGGCGGAGAAAATGCCTACTACTCTGAAGAATATAATATACATTATGGCGCACCACAAGGCAGTAATCTGGGACCTTTGCTATTTATCTTCTTTTCAAATGACATTTATCACATCATAGAAAACAGTAAATTGCTATTGTTTGCAGACGATACTACCATCTTCAAATCACATCGAAACAAAAACTATCTACTGTTCAGCCTCAACCATGATCTAAGTTTAATAAACGACTGGTTCAAGGCTAACAAATTATCCCTCAATGCATCCAAAACATTAAGCATCTTCTTCTTTAATGACTGTGACACTCAGTTAATGCTAGGTGACTATAAAATCCCGTATGTAAACTGTACCAAATTTTTAGGTGTGCAAATAGATAAGAAATGAACATGGGATACCCACTATAATGTAGTCTATAATAAGATCTTACAGAACTCAAAAATGCTACAATTAAGCAGAAACCTATTGGACACCACCTCCAAAATGCTAATTTTTAATGCTCATGTAAATAGTCACCTTGACTACTGTCTTCTGATCTGGGGCAGTATGTTATGTTAACAATGTATCATTTTGCTGGAAAAAATACAGACTAGATGCTTAAAATGGGTCTCGCATTATCATGAACAATGAAACCTAGACCTGTATAAAAAATTGAATACTCTGAGATTGAGTGAAAAGATACAACTAGGTCTACTGAAAACAGCTCATAAAGTTACAACCAGATTACTGCCTAAACCGATCCTAGATTGCTTTGTAAGCCTAAATGGTTGCTTAGTAGGGAACAAAACACATGGTTATAACACACGAAATAAAAGAGTACCGAATATATTACCGCATACATGTAAAGAATTTAACCATAGTTTTCTTTGTAAAAGTATATCACTGTATAACAGCATTTCAATGCAATTGAAGAAGCATGAAAAATTACACTTGTTCACTAAACATGTAAAATTGTATCTGATAAAACAATACGATTAGTGAAATTTCTGTACCCAAACGAATCATTCTGACTAAATATATGTATGATACCAATCCAATACCCAAACTAACTATTAAAACATCAATTTGATACCCAATCAAAGACTATGTGATGGAAATATAGACCTGTGAATCAAGTTGATACCCAAATGAAGTGATGTACTGTCTGATTGTGCAAAACACTATGATGAACCTCTGACCTACTTGAGTGCACGTGCGTGGACTTAGCTCTTAGCTCTCGAAGCATAATTTCATAATTTCATTATCAAAAATGGTTTACCGTGATTATAACTGCTGGATGTACAATATACAGTCTAACCTAAAAGCAGATACAACCAGCACAGTACCGTACTCAAAAACTGTTAGTAAATTGTCCAAACGAAGAAAGCTGACCAAGGATATGTTACCTCACTTCCCATGTTATCAACAACATCAAATAGTGCTTGAAGATGACTATAGCCAGCCAGATCAAGTTGTGAAATTGATATATAGGCTGTTTGCTGAGGAAACTGGTATATCAAGTGAACGACTAGAACAAGATCTGTATGACTATCTACTTTCTCAAATTGGTGAGCTACTACCCATATTCTCAACGTTTTTACAGCATGAACAACTTACATTTGAAGAATGGTTAGAAACTATCAAAATGGGTACCCCCCGGATGAACTAATTATTTGTGGTTTGGCAAGGATGATGGGAACTCATGTATTAATTTGTCAGTGTGGAAGTCATTGGAGTAACATCAATGTGGGCTTTGCCCCGAGTCATGACAACAAATTATTATACACACACATACATCTAGTGTACCTAGGCAAATCGATACTGGCTTACCTAAAGGCATGAGAGAACATACTCGTGGGTGATGAAGTGGACGACACGATAATTTTCCCTGATTCATTGATAATCGCAGCCGGTCACCCTTGCACACATCTCTCTGAGCATGCTCCACCTGCAACTAAACTAGACCCCATCAAAATCCCAGATGACCCATTGGATAACAAGAAAACTGTGGACTTTAAATCTAAAGGCAGATACGAGATGCGGGGATCGATTACCGGAAGAAGAGTGTATTATACTGAGGAGCCAGACGACCCTATTGCTGACCGTGTGGTACTGGGTACGATTGAATTTTAAGAAAGCCATACCCGGCATGATCACTTCACTCGCTGGAGTGCAAGGACAGCCAAAGTATCATCCACACCGATCAAACCCTGCATGCCACTTAACTTAACCACAAAAACCAAACATCGTATCATAAGTGCATCGGCAGGATCCGCCAACACAGGAATTATTGAAATGCCAATGGATTTAAGTATGCCATTACAACCCCTAATCCTGGATAGCCGATCAACACAGAGCCCACTGTGTCCAGTGCATGGACCTGAACCCCAAAGCCAGAACCACCAAAGAGCAATATTCCCAGAAGGTCAACTCGCCTAAAGGGACATTCAACGGATATTTGCATGAAGAAAAAGAGTGGTGCTGAAAAAGTACCATCTAATCAATCATGCTTCAAACTGCTTTATCCAGTTGATACTTGACCAGCAAGCAGGGAAGCCAGACATCTTCAACTATATCTAAACCACCAACCAGCCCTCCATTGAATATAAGAATCAAGAAATGTCGAAAACCTGGAATATTTGACATGCAAATATTTGGCATAGCTAAACAAAAGTGCAAAAAGAACCATAAATGCGAATACTGTACAGAAAAATACACCAGCAGGAAGGACATGAACAACCATTATAAGGAATTCCACAAGATTAAAACCCAATGTCCCTACTGTGCTAAAGAATTCTATAGTCCGAGTGCTTTGAAATGACATAGTTATGAACACGGCCCGAAACCATACATTTGTATGAAATGCAATGAATCATTTCCCTTCGAAAGCTCATTAAGGAGACACAGGCTCTCACATCAAAAAAGAGGAATGCACATGTGTCATTTCCCTATGTGCAAAAGATTTTTCAAACAAATTAGCAGCCTCAATCGTCATATTGAGATACACCATGGAAGTATTTGGGTCTGCGAATATTGCGGACATAAATCACATACTAGGCGTGCACTCAGAGACCATAAGCGCATTCATCAGGCACCTACAAAAAGATGCGTAGACTGCAACAAACTATTTATACATGATGAACAGTTGAGACAGCATAAGCGTAGATGTAAGGGTGCCGGGAACATTTCACCTGAATATTGAAAACATAAAATGGTAACTTTATACCCAAACAATGCCGTTCAAAATATGAATAAGTCATCAAGACGTTGTGATGTGGATTTATACTCACCCATTGTTGTTTAAAGAAAATCGTGAATTGCCTGTGAGCACCTGTCAAAGCAAATTGAGAAACCAGTGATTTTATTCCCAATCAGTAAATGTTACACATGTATTTATCCATTGTTTATTGGTCCAAAGTGTGAATTAGATGCCCAAACATGGTATATAATATAATACATACATGTGGCTGTTTATATTCGTTTACGAACATAATGAATGAGGAATGAATTGTAAAGCCCTATCAAAGCTCGAAGTATGTATGTATGTATGTTATCTTCTACTTGTATAAAGTGAACTCTTGAGACCAAAATAATCTTATAATAATAATCTCGGAGACCAAAATAATCTTATAAATACCTCATTTACATGTGTGTATTAACATTGCTGACAGTCATGGTATAAATACCTCATCTACATGTATGTATTAATATTGGTGACAGTCATGGGTCCTAAGCGAGTGTATATATATATGTATACACGTATAAAGCCGGCATCAACCTCACTTAGTCTTAGCCTCACTCAGTCTCGTTTGTTATGTTCACTTAGTCTACAAGCACCACTTGAAACAAAGTGCTTAAAGTAACATCTCATGTAGGAATTAAGAACATATTTAAGAATGGTTATATATTGAAAAAAAATCGGTAGATACTGTATATTGCCTAGACGTTAAAACTACAAATGTTCATGTTAAAATCAGTCAATGTAAACCATGAAAAGCTATTTATGTGGCTATAAAGAACTTTATACCCAAACAATGACTGATCAACCAGTATTAGCCTCAAACATGTTATAACGAAAATATTGTATTTCTGGGCAAGCATATAGACTGTAATGTAGAAGCAGCTACTATTTCTATTTTTACTGTTTGATTATGTTTTGAATTATTAATATAAAAAAGTTTGAATTGTATAAGTGGTGATCGAACTGATCTGTCAGAACAATCATTAGATTTCATCAATCACCAGTTCTTTGTAAAACTGATACCATATCTTTAACATGTAATTGACTTACTATGTACAAAGAATGAATAAACATACAATACAATACAATTACATGATAATTAGTTTCAATTATCAGTAAATATGTAGATTTGGTCATTATTCAGTCTTTATTTGGAGTATTTCATGGGCATAGGCATTTTGGGCAAGATCTATACATAATTAGCTAAATTTTCTTTGATCTTATATAACAATG
>JBCAUI010462394.1:0-13800 GCA_038406195.1 Haplosyllis anthogorgicola
ATGCCTTAAATATCATAATATATTCATGTTCAGTCCATATTTCATGCCAGAAACCTGTAATTTATGAAATACTTTGCATTTTGTGTAAATATCTCTGCAAAATCTTATATGTTTCACATTTTATGTATCCATTAATTTCCCTGTACCCATGCTTTTACATATTATCTGTTTCCAGACGGTTCAGTTTTACTGGACTACTCAGTTTTTACAAGTAGAATAAACGTTGAAAGTGTAAAACATTTGTTTCTCTCATTACGAAAATCCCTAACCCCACCGCAAGAAGAGCAAACCTCGACAATTGTATAACTCATTAAATTTGA
The DNA here is from genome assembly GCA_038406195.1 of Haplosyllis anthogorgicola. NCBI lineage: Eukaryota > Metazoa > Annelida > Polychaeta > Phyllodocida > Syllidae > Haplosyllis > Haplosyllis anthogorgicola. The sequence continues at coordinate 321 of JBCAUI010462394.1, forward strand.
AATGCTTCAATCTGAAAAGAACCATGATTCAAAAGACCTTTGTGAGTCCTTTCAAGACGTATTTCTGAAGAGGCATATTACATAAAACCTTGCAAGATACTTTGGTAAAATATTATCTTTCAACTTGCCAAAGCATTGTACATCGATTTTTTAAAATGTATACCATGAAAGGTGAAGACACAGCAAAGGCTCCTGGTATATTGCAGATAAAGCTACAATATGAATAATCGGAATTATATTCGTAAAATGTCATGCATTCGTGTTTGATTTATTCATTTTAAATTTCTCTTCATAAATACTGACGTTCTGGAAACAGTGGAAATATTGCGAAACCATATTACGACGGGATATATTTGTGCAAGTGACTGGAATCCAACTTTGTTGTATTATGCAATCCTGCACCAGGCGTTAATGTGAAATATATGTACTGTTGTCATACCCGATCATACGACACAATAATGATGATTGCTGTAATGTGCAAAGCGCATAACAGAACACTAAGTCTCAAAATATACCTGCTAATTAATGCGATATATAACCTACTCCAGTGACCAAAACCAAACATGATATCATCAGAAACCTTCAGTTACGAAAATCACACGCAGTCATTTTATCCCAAACTGCCGCATGTGATCATGCATTCACGCTTAAAACGAGAAGTGACCTCATGCTATAGAGTGTGACTTTTCACAGAATTGTCTAAAATGCCCAGAAATGCATTTTTCACAGTCTGGAGGGGAATTGGGGTGGTGGGTGTGGGGGGTTGGTTTTGGCCATAGTGGGGACTTAGTCCTTGGCAAGGATGGATCAGGGTGGCACAACACCCTTTACGGTGCAGAATGCCATGCCAAGGGATCCCATGGCAGCCTTTAGCCATCTTGGGGTCTTGTAGTGGACATCCAGCGGTACCTGGCCACAAAAACGGTATGTTGATACCATTTTTTCCCTTTGTGCCAGAGCTTGCAATGAGATGGGTTCTGTTTTGGCCACATTGGGATGTTGGTCAACTTTTTCCTAACTTTTGACACTGAGTCCAAATCTGCTGAAAATACATTTTTCCCAGTCTGGGTGGGGTACGGGGGTGGAGGGGGGTCCTGGTCAATTTTTTGCAATGGTGGCCCAGAACACAAATGTAGATTTCGTCCAATACATAGACCCTCATTGCGAAGCATGAGGGTCAACAAAGTTCCCTTTCAATGCAGTGCTAATTCATCAACATACATTGATCTGTCTGTGCACTGTCCAGGCCTATGCCTGTATTCTTTGTTCATTCAAAGAGAAGCATTGTTTTTACAAACAGTGATTGTCACGAAAGTTCCGCGAAAACGGTTACTGGTGAATTGATCTGTCGTCCATTCCAATAAAACGATTTGAAGAAGTAGATTGTTATTTTAAAGGATTGATGTCACTTGTCGGCCTTTTGCAAATTAACAGCACACGGAACATGGGTAGCCGCAGAAAGACAGACAGACAGACAGACAGACAGACAGACATTGCTGCAACCAAAGGCTATTGTATCTAATAATAAAAATAAACTTTTCACACTAAGCTTTATTACTCCCAGTTTTTAGTACCTTTTAAAAGTCTATGGTGAAGCTTTTACTATACCCAATGAAAATTAGTTCATTTTCTGTGTCATAGTATAATTTTGGTAGTTGCGTCCATTCTATCTGTAGACCTGATTTCTGGAGATGATTTCAACAGTGTGCAGACAATCAACAAAGATATTTAAGAGACAGTCAAGTTTTTCAGTCTTCATATTTCAAATTTTCATATCTCCTAATTAACACACATTCTTTCAGATCAATAGAAGACGGCAATATCTGTTTTTGTATAATCAAATTTGCATTAAATTTGATCCATTTGGAAACGAAAGTACTCAACTGCTCCAAGGAATATAAAAGTGGTACTAATTAATGCATCAGGACGCGTAACTCGTATTATGGATAGGGTTATTTAGATGCAATTTAACTATGATTGGTATTCAATGGCAAGGACACAATATTTTCATAAGGGAACTGACACAGAATCTGTTTCTGAGTCCTTTCACAGTACATGATTGTAAATGAAAACTTTCTTCACTTGACTATCAAAAGACAAAAAATGTTATACTATTTTAACTGTGCTTGTGGAAACCTTCACCGCATTATCTTACAAACTCTCTTCGTACCTAAATAACATTCTATTGCTTCTACATAAACATGGTTACAAGGCAAATACGATGACGGTAACAATGTGTCCTGTGTTACGCTAAATAGCAAATGATGCGACCAAAACCAAACAACAAGTATTTTGAAACTTTTCGCCTAAAGATGTTTGCTGCTGTTTGTATGAGACCTGCTTTGCTGTCTGTGATCACGGCAAATTTGCTTTCACTTTGAGCAATCCGACAATGCGTCTGTCTATCATCCTGTACGATCTTTGAAAAGGTGAAATATTCTACAGTTGATCTTTATCGAAAACTAATGAAGATTATCTTTAACGTTGCATCTTTTCTCTCTTTCCAGGCAACACGAAGCAGATAATAATTGGTGCATAGGAAAACTCGTGGACCTTGGGCAAATATACCAATGCGTGCCAAGCTAGACAATCAGTAGAACCTCTCACCTTGTCCATTGATTTTACAATGGTATTTAACTACAAGCACTCCCACAAGCTTCACCAGAAGCATTTTAGCTGAGGGTAAAGCTGCATGGCAATGCCGTAACAGAAAGAGAAGAGACAGCTTCAGCCAGTCTTAAGGAGAGCTTTCAAAGTGAACACAGTGACTTCTCATGGAAGTCTCACAAAGGAAAGGCATATTACTAAGTACGGTTAAATAAGTCTCAGCACGCACTGCCACTTTACCATTAGGAATCAATCATTCGGACTGCTTCTGGTTTGTCAATGTCTCTAAGAACCAATATTCAGGCATTCCTTGGGATGGTATTGGAGTTTTTCATTTAGTGAACAGAATAAACATGGCGTATATATTTCAATAGTTATTCAAAGTAAAGTCAACAAATTGTGAACAAAGAGAAGTTGCCATTGAAGGAACAACAAAATGAGTGACACAAGTAGATGGCAAACCAATACACTCTATCTGGATTTACAACATTCATTCAGACGCATTCTCCACACTGCATTGATATTGCTAGTTACACATCCTTTTTTAAAAAATTCTGATGGACTTCAAATAAGACCAAGTAATGGTAAGTTTACAGAAAGTTCTTGGTGTATTTTAGTTGTCTTAATGCAAATATACATTTCTGGTAATGGCTTGTGCGACATTCAGACAGGTATGCAATATGGATAGCTAGTAAATAGACACTTTGCTCTGTTAACAGCACTTTAAAGGTCACGGGACAAAAAATGAATGCTTTCCATTCATGGGTATATAATGATTTTATCACAATTCTTTTTCTACTTTCCAAATATATTCGTTACTCACACATTTATGTACAGCGGTCTGACAGTAACTTGTTACAGAAGCACGCAGCAGATGGTCAATGTAAAAGAGAATCTAAACGTTCTTTTGTTTCCCGTGCGCACAGAACATCGACCTTACTTCTTTCGTATCAGTCTGGTTATATCTCTTTGTAAACTTTGGAAGATACTTATGAAGTGCACGATTCTCGTGTGTCGAACAACGTTAGTAAATCAAGCATAAGCATGATGACGTTTCTCCGAAATACATGTAATTCAGAGCTAAATTGTCCTAATCTCTGATTCTTTTTAGGCTGTGTATATTACGTTTTATTGAGAAAATAAACAGGCATATAACAAGGGTACTTTCATCTGCAAATATGTTTATCAATCGACGACTGATGTAATTGCGTAGATGTTTTGCAAATCAACTACAATAACGTGACAGAAAAAATGTCCCTGAACATTTGCAAGATACGATGGAGTTAAAACTAACCACAAAAAGGCCATTCGAATCGACTAAGTTACAAATCGTGTATACACAGTACCATGTCGAGTGAAATCATCTGCACACATTACAGAAATAGATCCATTAACAAGTTATTAAAGAACAGGTGCAAAGAATTAAAGGACCAAACTGGGCTACTTTGGAGAAGCTGATAAACATTAAACAGGATGAATGACCGTCATCTGCATTAGAATTGTCTGCAATGAGCAAAAATGTTTCATACAGAGAAATAAATAATTGTTCATCAGGCTGTGCATTTATTGCACCATGGCCGGGGCTCTACCAGCTGAGAGCACCGGTCATGTAACCCGGAGGTCGTGGGTTCGATCCCCACCTGGGGTCCCAAACTTTTTCAGCACAAATAAGATATTGTTCATGAATTTCATTTTCTACCAAAAATGTTTCGTTTTATTGTCATTAGTATGAGCTATTTATAAAGTCTAATGCTAAAAGAACAAAACAACCGCATATTTAAATCAAATATTACCAATATCCTGCTAGTAGCTCTTTGTAGTGATGACAAAAAGTAACTTTATCATATCGCATTTCCTAATTCAGTATCTCTGAAAAGTTGCCATAGATCAAAGTACATTCAGCATGAAACCCTATTTCCTGCTGTCTCATATTATGATCTTCTCTATCCTGGTCTCTATAAAGTAAGACATTAGGAATCAATCTTCTTTAACCCTCCAACTACACTGGCAGACAAACCAGTCACATAAATGCCTCCTGCTTTACGTGATCAGAAAATGGTGTTATTTCTCTCATCCGTTTATGATGAATTTGATCACAGAATATCATAAAACCTGAATTGTTTCATCAACCAGTCTTATTTCTCAGGTAACACAGACAATTGAGCAATCAATCCTCTAACTCTTCAGGTCATAAATACGAGATGTACATTTGATAGGATGTACAAAGTTACTTTGATATTGTTTATGATGTGAAGTCATGCAGATGTGGACATTTGTCACCAAATATTGTGCGTGTTTGTTCGACCTCCAAGTATCGCCATACTGACACGTCAGGTCTAACATTTGGCTTAGTTTAATTGAAGCCGTGCTTTCAGTCGACTCCGTTATGTGTCTGATCGACATGAAAGTAATTGTGTGGTGTGCAAGTCACAAGTCAATGTCAACTGCCAAAAGCTTCAGTATATTGATCTCTGAGACAATTACTCAAATGAGACGACTAAACTTGGTGTGGGAAATGGGAAGACCCAGAAACAGAGCATGTGTTTCACTGTGGAACAAGATAAGATGGCAACCGTCTTCTTTTGGAGCTTGTGCGTAGATATGAAAAACACACAATCAAATTATTGGAAGTCGCTTGTTAAACCCCAGGCTGCTAAAGAACAAAAATACAGTCCATGACGTTTTGACAGAACTGCAGATCTACCATAAGGAATGACAACGTGAGAGAAGTAAAATAAGCGAAGGACCTAATAAAGATAAGTAGTTTAATTGGCATGCCTTGCATCGAGTTAATTAGCACGATTCCCCGCGTTTGTTACACCCAGATTTCAGCTACTTTCTAAGAAATATAAAGCTTCTTTTTTTTTTTGAGGTCCACGCTGAAACAAATTCATTAACATTCTCATGTCTCACTGAAGCAAGCGTTAATCGATTAAGTTTTGAAGTATCATACGTTGCACATGTAACTGTATTTGTTCCTCAGCGGCAATCAATTTCTGATTGTCATTCCCAAAGCCCCAGCAATATCAAGCATGCATGTATCAAGAAAAGGGCTTTTTGTACTGTTTGCCTTGATTTAGCATGCAAGTGACATCAGACTAATTTCAGCTAACGAACAACTTGATCATTAATGACATTTTACACTGGTTACTGGGCAGAACGCACAAATGAAACTTGTTCCGAGTCATACACATAACGCTGACGCAAAATGGAAAGAATTTATAATCAAATCAAGGATTTGAAGGAAATGTGATTTGGAACCATATACAGGAGGAAGCAGGGAAAGTTAAAAAGGCGCATGCAAGCATAGTTGACACACAAACCTTGTCACTGACATTGAGGTAGATTCTACAGCAAATATGGTATTCAATTTACTGCTGACTTTGGTCCAAAGCCCCAGAGGGCCACTCATAGTGCATGTTGCATGCAAAACAATATTGGTAACTCATTATGGAATAATGGTCAATCATATTTTTGAGGGCCTGTAGCTCTGGGACATGATTTGGGGGTCAAACCACGCTTACTAAGCCCAATTTAGCTGCAGAATCAATCACCATCATGACCCCTATTAGTCCGTATGTTAAAACTAGCTAGCTGATGTATTTGATGTTCTGATGACCATCCCTTCACCCTGTACATGATGACCAGTCAGGTTACGTAATCATGAGGTTACATCTCGCAGTAATTTGCGGTCAATGTGGGAGAACAATGAAAGTACAGGTGAGAATTGAGAAAATCTTCAAAAGAGCTTCATACCGAAAACAAGGGAAAGTGAACCGGGAAGAACTTTTCAGTACTTTGTTTTTGTATTAACTGACGACGTTAGACGTATTTTTGCTCACAAACCTCTCATGTGTGCTTGAGAAATGATTTCAAACGATCGATGTTATTGCTATAATTAATATCTTGTGAGAGATTTTATGTTGCTTCATTTCCTTCCATTACCATGCCTGCAGAGAACATATCCACATCATGTGAAGCTATTTCACTTCGGTTACAACGTGATTTCACTTCATCAAATCACATATTTGAGAGCACCCACTCACAAGTATCTGAATATGTTGACCGCTCTCCACAGATGGCAAGAATAAACCGTTTTCTTATTTACAGATAGTCTGCAATGATGGAGTCTATCTAGGTGGGCAATCTATAAGTAATCAAATGTAAATTTGCTTTGAATTTCATCGGCTTATGGGAAGAGTGTAATAAATTTGCACTATAAAGTTCCTGGCTATTCCCCTCTAGTTCTTTGATAGGTAAGCCCGAGTACACGTTAGGCTTTGTTAGCTGTGTCGGTTATCATCAATTAACTTTGTCTTCGATGAAGTTTATTCTTATATTAGACTAGGAATATGTATCAACATCACAGATGTGTAACTACATCGTTTTACTTTGGACACAAAACACTTCGTTTTTTACTTACATTCTGAAACACACTGCAAATATCTCAGTTTTAATTTAAATTTCAAAAGCATATTCAAGGAAAACAAGACATGGAATTAGGTTCACATCAATATCACCGCTTTCATCACAGAGTAACAGTTACCAACACACAATTTTTGGAAGAAAAAAAAATTTCATTTATTTTTATAGAGCTGTTTTTGTTTAAGTAGGATTTCTTACGCTGACAAAGATCGGCTAAATTATTGAAGTGAGACTTGGCTTTAATTAAAGTTTAAGTCAATTTACATATTACGTCTAGAATTAGGAATCAAGAATAAGGAAATAGGTATATACTTGACGTTAGCTACTTATTCAAGCACTACGTTTCGAAGGATATACAAAGAAAATTGATATTTCATGTTAGTTGAATGTTTATCTATGTAACCCTTGATTGAGATGAGTAAAAATTAACTGAAGGCTGCAAAATGTAATTTCTAATCCCAGTAATATAAACCAATATTCAAAGTTCTGAGAATGACCAATTTTGTTGTTGTTGTTTTATTTTAAATAATAGATTCGTACTGAATACGTCCATCCTGGTGATGAAGCTAAGCAATTTAATCAAATCTATATCCTGCCACACCGACACTTACGCTGAAGCCGGCCTTTACCTGCTATGTTGTCATAGATCAAAAGTACATTCAGTAAGAAACCCTATTTCCTGCTGTCTCATATTATGATCTTCTCTATCCTGGTCTCTGTAAAGTAAGACATTAGGAATCAATTTTCTTCAACCCTCCAACTACAGTAGCAAGCCAACTTCCGCCAAACCAGCCATATTACTGCTTTCTAGCTTGCGTGACCAGAAAATTGTGGCATTTTATGTCATCCAATATTTGATGCTCCCCACTGATTCCTTAAGAAACCCAATGCCATATTTGCCCAATATTAATCCGCAAAGCACATAATCAACTTCAGGGTTAAAGCTTAGATCTATGATGTGTTCAGTGGACATGTTACCACAAAGAAAATGTTGTCAGATGTATTTTCCAAACAAAAATAAAATTGTAACTGTGTATTTAAGATTCAGTTGTTACTACTCCTCATATTCTGTAAGCAAGAGGAGTAAAAAATTTTTTTTGCCAACTTCCTTGATTAAAGTTAGATGAATTAACTTGTCGTGTATCCGGACATAATTAGTCATAAACTTCATCCTGAATTGCAAAGAGAATCGTTCTATTGATCACAAAACAAGGACTGAATTAGACATTTCTGCAAGGAAAGAAGAGAAGAAAAGGACACAAAATACTACCCCTTTTTCCATTGTCAGTGCACTTGACTTTAGAATGCCTTCAATGCAGGACAGATAAGGTTACAATTATCTTACTGTGCACATCTTTGCTTCACAAAATTCCGGTTCCTTTTGTGCTGGTGCAATTGTAGATGTAAAGTACATTGATTTCCACGACTTGCCGCTATTATGTGTTTAGCTGTGTCCCCACGATTTCAGCAACAGGGAGCATTCTTTCGCCTTGCAACACTACTGATGTCTACAATCTGTCAACTAAGTGGGAATATTTATCAGACGATTGACCATTAGTAGATCCCATTCAAGTTCGTTTGGAAAGGTCCTCTGTGAATGCGATTCATTGCTCATTTTCCACTATCAGTAAATGGTTTTGCTTCACTCCTCATTTACATAGCAACTAATGTTTTATCTAACTCTGAGGCAGCCGTGTGTAATAGTGGCAAGTGACAGCAATATCTCTCACATGTAAAAGGAGAACCAGCCAATTTTCTTTGGTTGTGCAAAATATGTTCTGTTGTCTAATCAGATTTTATAAAATGATCTCGAATGCAAACAAGGCAATGGCAAACGCATTTTCTAATTGATTAGAAAATAAAAATATATTAACACATCAGTAGTACTCAAATGTTATGAAAGTGTATGGTCATTTATTAATTATGAATGAGAAAGGTGTTCCGGACAGAATCGTTTTTATCACAGCCTAGCGGTTATGTTTCACACAATTGGAAGTAACATTTGTTTCATTGTCAATTAATTGTTAAACGTACAACTCAAAATCAACAAAGAATCCTACACATTCAAAAGAGAGCACGGGTCTGTCAACTTAAGTACAATTTCTCGTTTCCACTTGAACGTGCAGACAGGAATAAATTGATTTCGCTTCTCAATTGAACTCGGTGTGAGTGCATTTGTTGGCAAATATGCTATATCTGTACAAAAACCTAGTGCTTTTGGAGTTAATTTGGAGTGTATTAAAATATGTAATAATTTTTTTCCATATTGCATTGTTATCGAGATTTATAGTTTTGTACCTAGGTACCTAGCGATAGGAAAATTAACGTCAGTTGCGATGTCTACACATCCAGTACACGCCCCACACAAAACTACATTGGTACCCCATTGTGGGATAATGGTCAATCATATTTCTGATTGACTGTATCTGTGGGACACGATTCGGGTCAGACTATGCTTACTAAGCCAAATCTGGTCACAAAATCAATCCCATGGAAATGTTTGATCTTCATGCTGTAACATGCTGATAATGGTTTGTGCTCAGTTTAGTGTTTCCCCTTTCTGCTTGACATCCACTTATCCATAAACAATATGAGATTACACCAAACCCCAAGGCAGATGTACACAGGTCCCCAACACATTACTGTGGTGATAAACCATTTACAACGCTAAGTGGTTCACAATCTCAAAGACTCATTGCCGTTGAAATCCAAAGGAGATATGTGGTGTGAGACTGGAAGTGCAGCTAGGCAAGGCCTAGAAGTTTGTAAACCAATTCAATTTCTTGTGTAACAGCAACCATTTTTGATAGAAAAGTGTTGTCTGAACTAATTGCAAAGAGTATAAGATAAACTTGCACACGGTTATTTAATACCATAAGGCAATTATCTCATTATTGAAAGGAGACGTCCTTTCCTGGTAGGATTGAACATTTTCTCAAATGGTTCCGTTGGATAACATCATTTCAAATGTTTTCAGTGTTCCCCGTCTCAAGCAGTTACTGCTGATGCGGACGCGGGTTTATACACTCAACCATTCCGGAAGAGTCCGCAATTCTGGGTGCAATTCAGTAATGAACTGAGGGCACGATCGGTTCTGCCCCATTTGATGGATTTTACAATGTCTCTTAACTACAAACACTCCCACAAGCCACACTGGCAGCATTTAGCCAAGTGTAAAGCTGCATGACCATCAGCCAAGTGAGGAAAAAGTCGGAACCGCTCCACCGGCAAATCTACCGAATGCAGAGAGAACATATAAATTGCTTCAGATAAATGCTGTTACAGAGCATATTGATAACATAGTGTTGAATGTATCTTCCATACTCATGACTAAAAATTGTCTAACAAATCCATCCTTTGGGGAAACAACTCTTCCACTCCCCTTCCACACCACCGCCGCATCGCTATTAGCACAAAGCGAGAAGAGATTCAGATTTAATGTTGATCATATTATGTTCACTCATGTTCCTTCAATTTTTGCGACGAACTGAAGTTTAATCACGGTCACGGTTTAATCATGGTCTTCGGCATGAAAAACTGATCACAATTCAACCAGTTTTCGTATCATATTGTCGCTACGTCACAGAATGAGAGTATTTCATGACGTTGTTCAAAGAATCGGTCATTGTACAATAACTACCTTGTTTCTTCTAATTTTGTCTCGATCTTAGACCATCGGTAGAAATGCTCTTTGACAAATGTAAGTAGGGAGAGGAGGGGGATTCTGGGACACCGGTATACCGGTATCGGCATAACACGTTCAGATATACGTTCAGATCTACATTCAGATCCACGTTCAGATCTAAATTCAGATCCGCATTCAGATCCACATTCAGATCCACATTCAGATCTATGTTCAGATCCACATTCAGATCTATACGTTCAGCTCCACATTCAGACCTACATTCAGCTCCACATTCAGCTCCATGTCCAACACCAAGTCCAACATGAGGCATAACTTTTAAGATTTTTAAATCATGAAGTTGTTTATTGGTGAAATATTAATAACATAATCATCAACATTTCCTATGTTTGTGTTGTATGACAAAAGACATAATATGATGCACGACTTTTATCTGTATTTTAAATTATGAAGTTTGTTAATTTGGTGAAACATTTGCTATGTTTTGAAATTTTTGGATATATGACTTATTATTTCAAGTTGATTTTTTGTGTGTATCAATGAGAAATATATCCCCAAGATAACATCAACATTGGTGTGGTTTATGGGTTTATACAAACATTTCAAGTACCATTTGTTACACCTGTCAACAAAACATCACTGAAAGTCCCATTCAATTGTGTGGCAATAAGGAGGGCAATTTAAATCATATTACACCTTATGCAATAGAAGCACTGTACTATAAAGTAACAGTAAATTGACTACTTGAACTGTTCATTTTCCCAAGTTTTGTGTTTGATTTAAATTGAAAAATTGAAAAATACATCATTCTTAAATTCCAAGGCAATTTTATTTTCAGAAATGTATGTAACTTTAAACCCATCCACATAGTTGTGTAGTATGGAGTGTCACAGCTATCAATAAAAGATCATTTAAGAAAATTTGTGTAACATAGCAACATTCAATAAAATGTGTAACTGTACTAGATATAAACTGAGTTTTACTAAACCTACATCATATTGGTGAAAGCAAGAGAGTCTTCAGTATCAGAGTCTTTTCAACCAGTTATTATTTTCCATCATGGTAAATACAAAAACAAAACTGCACATGCTCATAGGTGCATACATTATCAAACAACTAGAAGCAGGCTGTCCAGGTTGTGAAATAGAAGGTAAGAATACTTTTCTTTATTAAAACTAACTAAAACTAAATTATTGCACAAGTTTTATACCTGAGAAAAATTGATACTGTCTGTTAAATATAATTTCTAAGTACAAAAATTGTAACTAATTATCCAATTCTAAAATTTAAGAAAGGAAAGTCTAGACTATAACCAGAATTTTTTAATTTTCTACATGTAGCACCTTTAAAATTTTAAGTGTTTTAATAGCTTTTGCTATATTTCTATCTCTAAAAGGGTTATGTAATGAATTTCTATCTGTGACAGCAAATATGTCCACCTTTTAAAATTAGTAGGATTAATTGTTTTATGAAGTGGTCCAATGTTTTCAACTTCATTGTGTACATTTAGTTCTTCTTTACTCTAAAGACACATAAATAGGGTTCTGGCCCAGGGAGACAGAGTCCCCAAACCCCTTCATAATAGGGGAAGGAACAGAGGTCCCTTAAGCAAATGGGCAATGGTATTGGGTCTACCCCAGAGAAATATTAGTCTGGAGCCCAAGGAAAATAGTCCAAGGGAATTTTTGTTGTTGTCATAGATATATCATTGCATCCAAAATTAAGTGCAATAAACAGATGAAAAGTGCAAAATATTTTATCAGATATGCTGACAAATTGTAAAATATTGATAGATAATACATATTAAATGACAAAGTTTTGTTCAAGTTTGTAAGAATTGTCATCTAGTAAAATTAAACATTACAGAAGACAAAGTTATAGAATGTTACATGAGAATATACAACATGCAATTTCAATAAGCATGAATTAAAATAACCATAGCTTAATATTGTAACCTGTAAATTAAGTACAAGCTGAAACCCACTTCACATAATAGACCAACCTATCACCCCTATTTAATCCCAAAGCACGTACACTGTAAGGTACTTACCACAAGACCAGCAAGGCAACTTAACCTTCACTTAAGAAGTCACATTATTTTACTGAAGTTTAATGATGGAGGATCAATTTTACATAACTATTAATAATGAACACAGTAGAAAGTATTTTGCAAAAAATTCACCAAGTAAATTTGAAGTGTATCTAGGTCAATCTCTAAATTTTCAAGATACATATGAATGTGTTCTTGTAGACTTTATGTGTACTACTAAAAACTTTGGTGATGTCAAAAAAGATATTTATATCTACTTCAACATTTGCACAGAACAACTAATGAGTGATACCAGGCAGCATCTTGTGAGAAGCACAACTGTTAAAAAAGGTCAATTTCAAATGGAGAAGTTTCACTTCCCATATTACCACAATGTGAGACAAATACAGACAAACCTGCTAGAACTTTGTATAAAGGATAACAAAGGAAAGGATGTATCATTTCTAACTGAGATAACAACATGTACATTTCACTTCAGGAGAAAGAAGGAAACAGAACTATGTACTTTAGAGTGATGTATTATTAAATGGTAGATTAGATCTATTAAAATACCACTTAATCAAAGAAGAATCACATTGCTTGATGGTGAACAAAATAAAAATGGAAGAAGTGATGAGCCTGATGTAGTGAGAAGTTACAGTAAATTATAAGAGATATCAGTATAATAATGTACAGTTATGTATGGCATTTTTTATGTATCATGTATACAAATGTCTGATAAAATGTGTAAAAACTAGTTTACATTTGTTTTTATT
>JBCAUI010462505.1:0-13800 GCA_038406195.1 Haplosyllis anthogorgicola
TATGTGAAAATATGATGGTTTTACATGTGCATAAATTGTACAACATGTTTTAGGGTCACAATTCACACTTTGCCTTGTACTTGGATGATTCTTTTGTGTTGTGTCCAGGTCATGCGTTTGTTTACATTTTGGTTCAGGGAATTAAGGTTGATAAAATAGGAGTCAGCACTTCCTAGGTAGGAATCCGTAAATAGAAGGCAGTATCAATATGTGTGCATAAGGATGTATAAGGGACCATCCACAAGGTATTGTGCTAATCTGCCGATATGATTTCTGTGTGCTGAAAGTGATCGCCAGCATAAACAATTTGCAATTAAAGCTTTCAGTGAACAATTATCGCTTTTTGCCAAATATCAAGCAAGCAGATCTAATTATTAGATTACATCATGTCAACGACTTGATTATGATCATTATCGATGCATTCGTAATTGCCAGGCCACGAAAATTAACTCCACTCGGGGAATGTGGGAACCCATGAATTTATTTAAATGCCTAACAGTACACAGAAATTGTATTATTTTGGAAACGAAGAGAATAAACTTCTGATAGGAATTCCGTGTGCTGAACTGAGTGAAGTTCTGTTGTACTACTTCTTTTGGAAGTGGATGACCATGACCTGCACTTTTCATGGAACTAATATTTCCTGTTACTCCACATCACCTCGTTCCGTGCTTCACTGGCTTCAAGTCAAAAATCAATTGTGCAGAATGAGAGATAAAAAAATCCTGTTTAATATTTTATGTTTTTTATTGTACTTTACAATTGACTTATTATCATTGCCTGCTTACCAAATATTTAACGCTAAGTACTACAGCAGCCTTCTTCAGCTTAGGAGAACAATACGACATAGAGTCGACCTGTTCAATAATTTCACATGTAATACTGTTTAACCGTCAAGATAGATACATTTATTTGAAGTAGTATTTAGACATACACGGCATAATGTCGCATAAATATAATCGTTTTTACATTCTCTTTTATGCTATTATCATCGACCTTACAGCTGGTATCCATGGCAACCAAGTGGTAAAATGCTCAAACTGTTTCGCGCAGAATTGGGAATGGTCGTCATGGCAATGTGATGTGCACTGCAATGTACAAACAAGTCAATACGGTAACTGCATTCCTATTGCTAACTCGGAAATATATAAGTTAATAATAATAAGTTTCTAATATTAATTGGAATTTTGTAATTCATATTGAAAATAAGTGACACAGCATGTATTCTGTTGTTCCCCATTTCATCATACATTTCCTCTTATGATTTCACGTTTTTCCTACAGGTAACGTAGGTGCCTTTTCTGTTGGACTACAGACTGATGGCGATGACACCAGGAACTTTAACAGTGGCGCAGTGATCATTTATGACAAGGTCCTGTTAAACTTGCAAAACAGTTATGACAAGACAACAGGTATATAAATTTGACCATAATATAGTTTTGTCAAGTTTCGGCAAGATATTATCTTACCCGTTTTTTGTATATAAATATCATTTTAGTTGTCATATTTCACCATTTTGTACCACAATTTAATTAATAAAAACACAAAAAAGTTAAAACCCTTTAGTTGGAAAATTCTATTGAATAGAAATCGGTATCCTAATGTATTACCGAAGCTCAACAAAGCTACTAATTTAGACCATATTCTGCTAAGGATTAGAGATCAAGTAATTAGATACGTGTTTGTTGAAAATGAGTCTTCCGTTTCACACTTTAGCAGAACTAGAAAATCTGATTAATTCCGGAACAACAGCATTTCACGCCGCTCTATTATTGCTAAATACAAAACATGTTACAAAAATCTGTATCTATCACTTGAGCAAAGGCACAGCAGAAATTTCTGTTGTTCCCAAAATGAAAAGGTACAAACAAACATGTCATCTTCTGACAAGCTGAACTTTTCTAAATTAATACAGAAGAGGATGAACAATAGTCCCATTTTAGTGCCCGTCATGTGGCGGCGGAAAAAATCAGCTCCTAAAATTCTTATCAATTTGGAAAAGTACAGAACAAAAGAGAGAACGAGAAAAATTACCCGGGTAGGCCGGGTAAATAGTCTATCACACGGGGCATACCAGTGAAGGTCTAAAGTCAAGCCGTCCTCACCTGCCACTATGACTAAATTTAAATCCACAAATATCACCCATAAAGTAACGCATCCAAACTTTAAATAGTAATACTTCAAAAGTAGACATCATTGAGAGTTACTCTGCATGTATATTATGCCAAGTCTTGCAATACAATTAGGGTGATAGGTGCCTGTAATAGTTTCATGAGGAATAACTTCAAATTTAAATCCACAAATATCACCCATAAAGGTAATGCATCCAAACTTTGAAGAGTAATATATCAGGAGTAGACATCAAGGAGAGTTGATCTGCATGTATATTGGGGTGTGCCAAATCTTTTGCCAGTCTTTCCAAGTCTCTACAATAAGCAGTTCTTGAGAAATCAAGATTTTGGGGAAAATTGGTCCAAAATAGGGTAAAAATATCATTGTACTGGAATGGAACCCATGGAGCAGTGCTCCTTGGGTCCTAATGTATCCCTATATCAAGTTTCAGAAATGGTTGTTAAAAATTTACTTGGTGGTGGCAGGAAACCTTAGGAATTTCAGTTTGAGGCAACTGGAGTGAAGGAAATTGAACAGTGAACAAAGCAGACAGTTTTATGAGGAATGACTTCAAATTTAAATCCACAAATATTACCCATAAAAGTAATGCATCCAAACTTTGAAGAAGTAGACATCAAGGAGAGTTGGTCTGCTTGTATATTGGGGTGTGTCAAATCTTTTGCCAGTTGTTTTGAGTCTCTATGATAAGCAGTTCCTGAGATATGAAGATTTTGGAGAAAAGTGGTCCAAAATATGGTAAAAAATTGTAATAGAATGGGACTGATGAGCAGTGCTCCTTGGACCCTAATCTATCCCTATACCAAGTATCAGAACTGTATGACTACATTTTCCAGGTGAAAATCAAGATAGACTATGATATCTCAGAATTTTTTTGTTGTGGAGACTTCTAAATACAAAAATGGCACATAGTTGGAATTGAAATGAAGTGTTTGGGTCAAAATGGCACATAGTTGGATTTAAAGTGACACATTTGGGTCAAAATGGCACACAGTTACATTTAAAGTAACATGTAAGGGTCAAAACAGCACATAGTTGGACTTAAAGTGATGCATTAGGATGGAAACAAAACATGTCATCCCTCATCCAAATTGAAAACAGATAGATTTCCTGTCACCTAGAGGAATGGTGTATGCGATTGGTATGAAAGTGGGGATCCATCCTCTTAGCAGGCACCTTGTCCCTCAGCCAGGGACCCCATCCCCACACCTGGTCCTCAATTTTTGACTTCATGGACGAATCACCTTTGTGGTCACAGTAGTCTATCAGCGCAAAGCGTCATAGACTAATAAAAACGTTCACCCTGTACTTTTGATGTGCTATTGTTCCAAAACTAATTATCCTTTGTAACCATAACTTGACAACTTACATTTCAATCCCGAATGAACGCATTAGTTAGAAGTATTTTCTGATCATTCAAAAGGAAAGTTTGTAACGAAAATATCTGGAGTGTACTCTGTGGGACTGACGGTTTACTCACGAGATGTATCACGAGCTGCAATCTACATGAATCCGGCGGATGGAAGTGGAGAAATACGTCTGTGTGACGCTCATGCAGCAGCAAGTAAGATATCTCATATAAATTAGAGCACACTGGAAGAAAGCAACGGCATACAATCTTATACCTATTAACTCAACTAACCCACCTACTCCTTTTCACCAAGGTTTCACACTGTGAGTTACGATGGAATCTATTGTTTATGTTTCCAAGGCGCATTAAATATGGAAATCCTGTAATGAGCTATGGCTACTTTCTGGCGTTTTCTTCAAAATAGAAGTACAAGGTAAATCAGGAGAAGAAGATCCCATTGAAGTTACAATAGGGTATCTTCCGGGTACTCAGTTAATTCGCGCAGAATTACCATTAAAGTTTAGAGAACTTCAAAAATCCAATTTCATGCTGAGTTCAAAACTAAACTGAGATTTAACAAAAATGCCTTCCAATCAAAGTCCGAACCACCCACTTCGCAAATAGTCATTCAAATGGCAATAGTAAGTAAAATGCAAATAGTTGTTCAAGCATGAAAGAATTACAAAAATCTAGAAATTTGATCTTCAAATGACCTTGACCTACATTTTGACCTTGGCCTCATTTACTTGTCTCAAACATCGTAACATGTGATATTAGCAGACAACACTAAAATTTTTGACACTTTTTGTTACTGTGACCTTAAACTTGAAGCAATGACCTTGATACTCAAACGTGACCTAGATATAATTAAGATGTATTTGTATACCAAAAATGATGTTTCTTGGTCAAGCCATTCAAAAGTTATAGCCTGGACAGATGGACAGACAGGCAAACACACAGACACACAGACATGACTGAAAACATTAATTATTAATTATTAACAGTAATAATGCCGAAATATTTAAAGAGATGAGCACAGACGTACAACAGAAATCCGGCATTTTGCACAGACACAAAATGAAGACTGTTCAGCCCTCTGCTGTTCAATAATAGGAGGGACATAAGCAACTACCCTCCCGGTAGAAGTTTTTCTTGTTTGTTTTTGTTCGACTACTTAGATAAGAAATGATTTTTTAAAATGACTAATATTACCAAAAAATTGTATGAATTTTCTTGCCAATTCAGGCAAACCACGCTCCAGACTTGGGGCTGACATTTAAACAGCCACTACTTAGCATTATTACTACCTTCGCTAATTGAGGCTTTAAATATTCATGTATCATGGATCAAATATACCTGTATGTTAACGAGCTACCACCTGTTCGATAAATGTGATATGTTACAACTTGTTTAATATCCATGTGCAATACAATATTGGACCAGTCAAGGAAACTTTATTCCTAAAACGATTATTTCTTTGGTACTTCGTCTGTAATCAAATAAAAGCTCAATTTTAGATCCTTCTTTAACAGTACACGGAATTCGTATCAGAAGTTTAACAATAGCGCATCAAAAACACAGCGTGAAATTCTGTCGTTCTCTCCTTGTCCTCTTCGTTTTCAAAATGATACGATTTCGGTGTAATGAGTTATTTTATGTTTATGAATAAATATAATCTTCTGGCAAGAAGACTTTTTCACAACAATTTCGGGAAAATGAAACAATTTGATTAATAAATTAAATAAATATCATCTGGAATTATTTTCTTCAAGCTTGATTATTCTGAGGCATAATGCAACAGACAAAATTAAAATGTAGCCTCAGCTACACTACGTTTCAATTGTTGTTCTTTTTTTTATATATTCGATAGCGAATAGAGTGTACACTGTGCTGTGTACGAGCATGTAAACAACAGACTGAAAACAGCACACAACAAGAATGCCTTCCAATCAAAAGCCAAACCGCCCGCTTCGCAAATAGTCATTAAAACATGTAGTAACTAAAATGCAAATAGTTATTAAAACATGAAAAAATTACAAAAATCTAGAATTTGATCTTCAAATGACCTTGACCTATATTTTGACCTTGACCCCATTTACTTGTTTCAAACATCATAACATGAAAAATTAGCAGACAACACTAAAATTTTTGACTTTTTTATTGCTGTGACCTTGAACTTGAAGCAATGACCTTGATACTCAAACTTGACCTAGATATTATGAAGATGTACCACCACACCAAAAGTGAAGTTTCTAGGTCAAGCGGTTCAAAAGTTATACCCCGAACAGACAGACAGACAGACACACACACACACACACACACACACACACACACACACACGACTGAAAACATTACCTCCCCGCATACGAGGGCGGTAAAAATCGTATTAGAGTTACAACACACTACCTACAGAAGCTCCCTTACATACCTTTGTGTACGATTTTTATGTAATGACGATGGGATTTTCATCCTATGATTATTTTTCAAAATGTTTTTAGGCTGGTACAGTGCAAGCTGCTCCGTTAACTACGAACTAAACACCAGAGACGAACTGTATGTGAAAGCGACGCCTGACGCAGCAATGTTTGCGCCTGTAGGGCAACTCTTCAATTTGTTCAAGGCCGAACTATTGTACAAGAAACTGTAAAAACAACGAATATGGAACAACAGCTCAGAAAAATAATACTAATTTAATATCCTTTTTGGAACAAAAGAATTTGATCGGTACACAGAAATTGTATCAGACGTTTGACACAGAAGTGCCTTGTGGAAGCTCCCTAACGTTCCCTTACGTACCCAATGGATACGATTTCTGTGTTATTAAAGCAAAAGCGAGCACTGCGTGCTCATCATCAGTTATTGAAATCAATTTTATTTTGTAACAATCAAATTCCATGATGTGTCTTTAACAAAGCCACCTTTTGTTTCTAATTTTAATGAAGAGGAATGAACAGATACTTCATCCTCTGTCTATGATTGATATAATTTTACTCTTCTGTTATTAACAGGCCCAGAGGGTGAAATGTCTGTTCAAGGCTCTTCATTTTGAGAATAATAGGCGTTTTTGTCTGAGTCTAAGAACCAGTATAGAATTCCATTGAAGTAAAATGAAATCCATTTCAGGAACTGAATGAATACGATATAACAGGTTTTTTCGCAATTTCCAAAGATGTGATACAGATATTCAAAGGACAAGTAAACCATATTTTAACAAAATAAACTTTTTACCGTAACAGCTAGGAACCTCATACATCAATGCAATCAGTGACTTTAGGAGAAATTAATAAATACCTGTGGTATTAAAACTTTCCTTTGGGTCCGTTTCACCACCCTGATTTATATTAGAAATTATTGCACACTGTTTTGCAAAGTTTTTTTCATAAAAGATGAGTTTGATATTGACGACGTTTATTTATAATGATTACGGAACAAATTATACAACAAACTTATTTCTGAAGTTATTTTGTCATAGTATTGGTTAAAATGTGTGTGAGCTAAAGTTACCGTTTAAAGCTTCTGTGCACTCAGAACACGTTGGATTTTTTAGCAAAACATGTCACTTTCAGTTAGAAAATTGTTGTATTACAATGTACTGCCTATTATGTTAACGTATTTAAATTATGCTTTTGTTATGTACCAGAACACAGAATTCATATCAGTTTTGGAACAATGGCTCTTTCAAAAGCACAGTGTGATATTCTTATGTCCCCTCTTTTGTTCTAGACGTTTCCAAATTGATAGTAATTCTGTGTAATGAAAACATTTTTGTCCAAAAATCCAGATAAATAAACCTCAGTAACTCGGCAACCGTGTTGACATTTCATTTTACTCCATGAAATAAGGCCAATTATTATAATTTACCAGCAATAAAACCCTGTTCCAATAACCACGTTTCCCACGTGTTCTTGTCGATGTATGAAACTTCCAGTTGGACATTCAAAAAAAATCATATTTTTTGGCAGTAAATTGCTAATGAATAGGAATGAATACAATTTAGCAAATATTTGGGAATAAAAGAAGGCTTTATTATTTTGTGAATTAAAACTTCTTAAAATCATTAGTTTTACACCTTTACCTTAACATTTAATTAGAATAAATGAAAATGATCTTGTAATTAAAGTAAAAGCTCTTTGTGTTCATGCATTTATACGTAAATGAACTCGTTTAACCCGAAAACTACCTTGATTGCGTTTCGGGCTTAGGCCAATTAAAATTCAGTCAGATAGATCTCAGAACACGTATCACGTATCACGCATCAAAAACACAGGGTGAAATTCTTTCCTTCTCTCCTTTGTTCTCTTTGTTTCCAAAATGATACGATTTCTGTATACTGATCAAACAACACAGACATCAACGTTGATAGCCCTGTTCTTTGGTTTATAGAAGGACAAAAACTTCACTGAGACTAGCGTTTCTCTCATTACACGTTCAAAGAATGATAATGATGGTTTTCTTATTACAACATGTACCAAATCTACCTTACTTCAGACACATGAACTCTTTGATTTTTAAATTGATTTTTGTCTCAAGACAATTTTCAGTTTAGATTAATACTAACTTCAGTTCATTGATGGAATATTGTTCAAGACTAAATTCAGTTCTTGTGCCAAAAAATTATCAACAAGCTTACATTTAAATTGATTGCAATTCAAACACAAAAGGTTAGCAATAAAGGAGGTCAATTGACACGTCTGGAAAATTTGGTAAATGAGGTAGATTCAGTACACGGAATTTGTATCAGTTTCGAAACGTCTAGAACAAAAGAGAGGACAACGAATTTCATGCAGTGCTTTTGATGCGCCATTGTTTCGAAACTAATACAAATTCCGTGTACTGTGGCAGATTAGTTAAACGAAATTAATACGAAAAACCGAATAAAAATTATGTATTGCAAAGTGTAAATTAGTCAATGTGATTTTATTCCCGGATTGTCCAGTACTGTAAAAGAAGTGTATTCCCTCTTCTGTAGGAAATTTCACGTAACAAAGGATGAAATTCTTAACAGCATTTTAACAATGGAAATTTAAAAGCACAGCGTGAAATCCTTTTGTTCTCTTTTTTGTTCCATACGGTTCCAAATTGATAGGAACTTCAGGAACTGTAAATTTGATATCATGTTAAAATTCAGTTTCATTACATGTATTCATTGACCTTCATTTTTAAAAATTGAACAGATATAATGTCAATACAAATTCTATTGAAACATAAATTAGTAATTAACTCTGACCTGCGTTGCAATACAAATTGTAAGTTAGAAATTGTTGCTAGGAGGTAGCGACATCTATTCAATGTTTGAAAATAAAGCAAATACAGTGAAGAATAAGGGTGACTCGAATAGGAGTGCTCCAGATGCACGATCAAACGTGCTGCCACTGTGCCATAAAGTCTTTTGCTATTGACTCATTGAATTGTACCAATATGAATTTGACTTGTTCCAATTGATAAAATTTCGATGTACATGTATTGTTTGTACTCTGATGGGACATAAAACATTTTGGACTGCTGTGCTTCTTAAGATACTTTGGGACACGGGCGAAGGCTAAGCACTGTAAAACGGTCAGGCGGTGTGACGGCAAAAAGTAGGTTACAGGTAATTTACATAACAAATTGTGGATAACAGACAATTGAATTCCTTTTAGCTATGTGCCCTAGCTGATTTTGAAATTAGGATAGTAATCTTCAAAAATCAGACATTTCTGGTGTGCATTATTTAATATCATATTCTGCCTGGGTTACAAGAATGATAACTAATGACTATGTAAAATCTAGGATTATTCTTGTATAATATAAAGGTGCAGGTAAGAAAAAACTCATCTTGCAATAGCTTCAATATTTCACATCTCTGAAAACAGATTCACTTGGTATCTTATGCTGCTGTATTTATTTTCATCCCAAATTATTTCTTATTATTTAACCTGGTAATAAAATTGCAAGAACCTACTTTACATATGTTTTAAAACATTTAGGAGAACAATAGAATGCAACTCTGTGGCTACAGATTGAAAAATCACATAGACAAAAAATTCAATAGCTGAAATGAATTATATCTTGTTTTTGACATAGAACTGGGTCCTTCTGGGGAAATGTGGCAAAAGAAAACAAGAAAAAAAGGGCAGATAAATTGAAAGAAAAATATACAAGAAATGAAAACAAAAATAAAATTCAGAAATATATTGAAGGTAGCGTTTTGGTCAAAGTAGGACAGAAGAGAATTTAATTTTTAAAAATGAAGGTCAATGAATACATGTAATGAAACTGAATAGCAATGTAGATGTACTCCATTTACTAATTTCTGTTATCCACAATATTGCTTATTTGAGTTCCCGTGCATGCAATGGATTTGTTCTTGAAACCCCCCATTTACCGTTCCACCCCTGAAAGTGACAATGTTTACACGAAGAATGTTGATCAAACAGTTGTATGTAGATTAGTTAAGTTTGAGAATATATGCCTTTATATAGAACAAGTCATCAGCCATGTGAAACGGATAGGTTCCTTTGTATTCCCAGGATTTCACATGTAAAGTGTTCTTTAGTTGATAGCCAAGTTTGTTTTCTGCCAAACTCTGCAAAAATAAAACAGAATTATTTTCGCAAGATCTTTTGAAGAAGACTGGTTGACAAGAGTGAAAAGAGAAACGTATTTGTCAACCCCTGTCAATAGCAACAGTTGAATTTCATGTTTAGCTTATTCAATTCAATTGGTGCGGGCGCAAAACTATTGATAATAATTTTATGATGTGACTCTATTAAAAGTTTAGCACCCTGCAACAACTGAATTTCATGCTGAGCTCCATTCTATTCAGTTGTGGGGCGCTAAACTTTTGATAATAATTTCATGATCTGAGGACTCCCGTGACTGAGGGCCAAAAACACGGCACATTATTGGCTCCTTGAATCACTTTTTTTCGCATTTTTCGTACTAAAACGAAATGTAATTACTATTGTAACAGGATGGGAATTCACTGTCACAATTCCATCATATCCACGCTCCCTGGCCAAATTGATGACTTCATATTCCATAATTTCTAGCAAGTCCAAAACGAGGCCATCAGGTAGTGTGACGTCACATCCTGTTAACAAAGAGTCAACCCACCGTCCACCTACAATTAAGTTTTAGTAGATATACGTTTAAATTCAGGCTGAAACTGTTGCGATTTTGGATAAAATGAAGACTTCAACATCGAATACCAGATCAAAAAGATTTTGGAACAAAAGAATTCCAGGTGATTTTACTCGCGTTGAAAGCGGAATTCTTTTTACTTGATTTGTTACTTAATATTTTAATTACGCGACGTTTATGCGAGATTATAACTTTCTGACTTTACCTTGCTTCCTGCACATATCTTTAACGGGATTCTCCACGTCTTCATTGATTGCCCCAACAGCACGCAAGAAAAACTCGGGCTCTAGTTTTGTTGCTAAGTCTACCACAGTGTGTACCCCTGGTAAAGATAAAATAAATATTAACTTAATCTCTTTTCTCAGATTCTATTTTACACGGGCTGCACTCATATTTTCAGTGAAATGCCCAAATGGTCCTACCTACTATTTTCCCACTGTGAGTATCCCTCACACATACTGAAAGGTTGTCAGCTATTGTTTCCTTCCAGAAACTCTCTACCATTCTGATACAATATTCTGAAACGAACACAGAACCTTAGTTTGTAACGCAAATCAACAGAAAATTAATGATGCAGTACAGTACACGGAATTCGTATCAGTTTGGGAACAATGGCGCATCAAAAGCACAGCGTGAAATTCTTATGTCCTCTCTTTTGTTCTAGACGTTTCGAAACTAATACAAATTACGTGTACTGCTGTCTATATGAATGTTTGTCCGTCTGTACAAGTAAAAACTTTTGGAATGTTTTGACCAAAAACTTAATTCTTGCCATGACATCGTACATACATCTTTATAATTACGTGTGAGTCCCAGGGTCACTGCAGGTCAACCGCGAGCAGTACACAAAAATTGTATCATTTTGGAAACGAAGAGAACAAAGGAGAGAATGAAAAAAATTCACGCTGTGCTTTTGATGTACCATTGTTAAACTTCTGATACAAATTCCGTGTACTGCTCGGTCACAACAATAAATTGACATTATGTGGCTTGTTACATTACTTGCGTTAATAACGTGAGATAAAGAAAACAACAGAACAGAACAAAGACACTACAATGATAAAGCATTGTTTATATTGCAATGTTCTTTTCACACTGAAACCACAATAAATTTTGTAACTTCGGAGGAATTCTAAAACAATAGATTTCACGCTGTGCTTTTGTGTCCGTCAGTAACATCGTTTTGCATGATATTCCTTTGTTTCAAATAGAACATTATTTTTAGGCAGTTATTGGTAGACTTTTTGAAAGAATGAAACCAGGATCAATTCTTACAACTTCAAATGACAAGTAATAAAGTTTTGGGGTTAAAACTAGAAGAACGGGGCCCAATGTCAAAACTTGAACATTTCAATGCATTGGCTGACCGATAGTTCAAAACAAACTCAAGCATAAATGTTTATCAAGCCCTATTTTATAACTGGTGCCAAGCCTTATTTTATAACTATTTTTGAGTTCTTTGCAGGAAAGAATTTTCTGCTTAAAATTGCAATGACCGAGAATGAAATTGTTTTCCCACTAGAACGTGCCTTCACAACAAATGTCTCCTACAAGACAGGAAGCCATGAGGTGTGACAAAATAAATAAAAAATTGTTTTTGTTAACGATTGTTTTATTGTATACTTCTTGTTAATAATGTTCATAACTAGAGACATTTTTACGGCAACAAATTAATTTTTAAATAATTATCTCAGCTGTTTAAAATGTAAAACAAACATGATTATTAGACGCATTAAAACCTGTTATTCCGTGATCATAAGTTTCGTACATTTTTTTGCTAAAGCGACAATAATTCCTTGTGTGAATAAACTCACATTAACTCTTACACCAAATTGGCATCAGAACTAGATTGTCAAAATTAACAAGCTGCTGAAAATATGCAATTATATTATATTATATTATATTAAGCATGTCCGTCAATCTTGAATGCTATGCCCAAAAATTAATGTACAGCACAAGATGAGATTCAACGCAGGACAAGTCTCCATTTTAAGAAAAATGAAATTATAATCAGTGCTATTTTGGCAGAAAAAAACGCATCGAAATGAAGAGTTTTCAGGAGCTGGTCTATCAGTTGAACACATCATTGTGGTTATCGAAGCCTTTGCCTATTTAAGTACAACCTCCGTAAAAACTAAACTGATCTTTTTATGCAAGAATGTCAAACAGGATGTAAAACTCTATTTCTTTAGGACTGTGTTCACCAAGTATCCGAGACCAATTTCTGAAAGTGCATGGGCTAAAGCCTCCCAAGCCTCCTCAGAGCTTTCTTGTACTTGGTACCACCTCTTTAGTATGGTGTAACCCATGTCGGCTGCGTCGCTACGAAACTCCATCCTAGATGCGCTCACATAGTGCCGGGGAATGTCAAGATTTATTGCCAGAAGTTCCCACTCATACATAGTCCGAATCCTCATACGAAGATCTAACAAATGCTTTCCAGACAGCTTCTAAAAGTACAAAACAAAAAGTATGACCATTCATCAATTCATATGAATTGATTTTTCATGACTTCTTAAGGGTGGCTGTAGCACAAGTATTTTTTCTGAATTTCAAAAGTGTAAAATGAACTGTTCATGGTGAAAATGATCTCTTTGGGTGAAAAGATTGTTCAACCTCTAAATTTATCAAAATTTTGTTTTAAAATTACAGTGTTAGAGTACCTCAGTGGCGGATGCAGGATTTCTCGTAGGGGGGGTGCCAACCTTGGGGCGCCCCAATTTTTACCCTATTTTAGCACAAAAATCCCCAAAAACTGCATGAAAATGAAGAAATTTTGGCCCGTAGGGGGGGGGCGCCTCCCACACCCCCCTCCCCTAGATCCGCCAATGTACCTCACAGTAAAATTTGAAAATAAACACAATGTACATTTTTTCCTGAGTATGAGTGGTGTACTCTGAGTAGAATTTTCGGAGAAACAGCTGCATGTACGCTGATGCATGCATTGGCATGTTGGTTGAATAACAATAATGAGTGGGCTAAAAAGTCAAACAGTCACAAAGGGAATCTATGATGCCATGATGAATCACAATAATAAGCTAGGCCTAATGGGGATTAGTTTTACTGGTGTGTGCCAGATTGAGAAGTACAGTACCTGATGGCCCATAGACACAATGCATATTTGGCCCCTGTATACTATCGTATACAGGGGCCTCTGAATTCACGTTTGAGAGTTTGAAATTGGTATGGCACCTTGC
>JBCAUI010462616.1:0-13799 GCA_038406195.1 Haplosyllis anthogorgicola
CCATTGCAAAAAGTTGACCAAAACCCCCCCCCCCCCCCCAGACTGGGGAAAATGCATTTTCAGCAGATTTGGACTCAGTGTCAAAAGTCAGGAAAAAGTTGACCAGGACCCCCCCCTTCCCACCCAGACTTGGGAAATGCATTTCTGGCCATTTCAGACAATCCTAGGCAACAGTCGGGGTAGGTGGGAGGCATGAGGGTCAGTGCTCCTATCTGGACACCTCGTTTCCTAATTTTTGATGCTGAGTCCAAATCTGCTGAAAATGCATTGTCCATTCTGTGTGAGGGGGCGGGGTCCTGGGACAACTTTTTCCTTTCCCGAGGAGGGGGCGGGAGCGGCTTTGCAATCTGTGATTGTCTGGTTGTACACATTCATCATAATGGCAGTGCTCTATTTTCTTCATGAAAGCCAGAAATGTGAGTGGAACAGAACCCAAGAAACGAACACATAAAATATGTTAGAACATTTTAACTTAGGCGAAACACAATTGATAAAGATTTTAGTTGAAAGAAAGGTTAATGTATCCTTTGTTTTTTTCGTATCTTTTTCACTTTTAAACGTAATAAACGATACTTTTGTACTCTGTAACTACCTGTTCTTAATTACTTTACCAGAAATGAAATATTTCTGGAATCTTCCATCCACTGTTACCTTCAATATGAAAAAGAATATTTCTATTGCTTTCGTGATCTATTGATACCAGTATACCAAATTCCCACCACTAACTAATGTCAGCTCTTTATTTCCAAAGCTTCAATTATGGCTTGATGTAGTGCTGCTAGACATCTCAATACAGGGTTATTGTTACGGGAAGGCAAATCTTCTTAGAGCATATTGGTAGAACTTGGGAGCTATAAAAGGCTGTGGATTTGTTATCCACTTATATTATGTGAACAGGTCTGAGTAAAGAAGCGCCTTTCACAGCTGCGACCTCACCTAAGTACTGTGGCAGCCCCCATTCATCAGTTTGTTAACTGTGCCTGTTAACTCTTGAGGTGTGATCGTAGTAACTGAATGTTAAAATTTAAACTCATTCTGAAAAAACTTCTATTCTGTTATGCTAAAGCTAAGAGCGGACATTTATTTGCCCGATAAAAATACATGTTTGTACTACCTTGTGATGTACTAATAAGATATTTTATGT
Source organism: Haplosyllis anthogorgicola (assembly GCA_038406195.1). NCBI lineage: Eukaryota > Metazoa > Annelida > Polychaeta > Phyllodocida > Syllidae > Haplosyllis > Haplosyllis anthogorgicola. The sequence goes on from JBCAUI010462616.1 coordinate 1,145, forward strand.
CCTACTGTGTAACATCTTGTCACAATTCTCAACCATGTCTTAAATAACAACTCACTTGCAAGTAAAGAAAGGGTTAACCAACAGCCATTGTGGAGCTGTCACTTAACACAGCTATATTGTACATCAATGAAAGATCAACTGGCATCAATTATCTGTAGTGATGTCTAAAGTGATGTCTGTTGGAAACTTAATGTCAATACCAGATTGAATTCCTGTTAAAGTAAAGACTCTTTTTACGAGCTCAAGTCAACTTGAAAACGACAGAAGAAATACGATTCAAAACAGAAAATGTATAGTTTATCAACGCAAATAAAAGATTTAATAAAGTTTGGATTCAGTGTGTTTTAGAAACTGTGTGGGTTGTGTCAAATGGCGTTTATTTTACAATTTTATTGAAGGTTAGGTTTTTCTGACAATATAAAGCACGGGACATGACCCTAACGCAGATAACACCTCTAATGAACAAATTTGAATTTCGATAGTCTTATTTATGTACTAGGGACGATAGCTTGCTGAAGACAATACTATCATGCCTTCTTAGTAATCACAGAAAATGAGACATTGGTATAAACTTTAAATATTAGTCATCATTTGTCGGATAGTCATTTTACTAATGCAAGTCTATCAAATGTTATTACGATCGTGCCTGCAGGTTGCTAGCACGCTTTTAATCGTGAGATGCTGACCAACAATCACCTTGAAATGGGTTAGCCTTGCCTCTTTGAAACACTTTTTTTATGCGACTGAACATGATATGGACCCAATTTAGGTTTAAATTTGTCCAGTCAGTTCCTTGGTCGATAGAAATCCCTTGCACCTTAGCATTTCAGTCTTGTCTATTGAATAGCGATAACTGATATCCGTGAAAGGGAAATAAATGTCTGAGACCATAGTTGCAGCTGCTGGTCTGAAGTAAACCATGACTTGTGTGGATCTCCTTACGCAGTAGTAAACAGGACATCTCCCATTGCGCCACGTCTGACGTCACCTCAGATAAAAATAGTAAGCCATATGTCACATCCGAGTTAGATTTATTACTATAAATAGTAAATTAGACTCTCTGGAGGCTCATTTGCTGCCAAAAATGGTAATTATTTCTCGAGGCAATAGATGTTCTCACATTTAAAATATTTAACACTCTCATTGTCTTGAAACTGGTTTTCATGAGTGATTAGAACTATTATTTCATTATTGAAGTGTACGACTGTAATGTGTACTCTTCTCACTAGATAAATGCAGCTTCTGTATGTTACTCGATGCATATTATATCGAAAAGATTTGCACAGATCACATAATCTGAGTTGCCAGCATAACTTCTTCGTGCAAAAGACAAGTTGAAGCCATAAAAGTGAACATTTGTCTGATCAAGTGCGAAAAATTAATATATGCTCATTATCATATGTAATTTACTGTGAGAAATATTGAAAACGTAATCAAGGTGCCTGCCTTTCTACTGTTTCCAATATTTAGTGAGTCATACATGTATGCCAAATGCATTCACGTAAACATGAAGAGGCTTGAGTCGAGAAAGGAAACACTTGCACATATTGCTCATTCAGAAAAGTAGCATTTCTCAGTATTACAACATAATGTTTGGCCCTAATCTATTTGCTTCGGCGAAGACAGATAAATTTTAACGCACCGTTTTAGTTTTGTCCACTATTCAGCGGAAAATCTTGACATTTGTAATACGACAATATGCGATACATGAATTCTGATAACTCTCCCAAATACAACATAAAATTGACATTCTCAATATGCTAATAGAAATGCCAAGTGTCAGTTTACCGTCGTGTAGGTATATTAAATAAAAAAGAGAGGACATGTTACTTAAGGCTCTTAAAGTAGAACAGCTATTGCAGGAAGTTCCTGCAAGTTATCCAGAGACTTCCTTATTGGTTACACTGCTGTTAAGACTATTACACCTTATTATGTGCGAGAAAGCCAAGCTTTTGTAGAAACCTTGGCTCTTTGACCTTTAGAAATACACTCAGTTCAGTGCATTCTTATGGTTATAATTAAATGCAATTTAAATTTGCTTTCCTCAGCATTAGAAATTTGATAGAACTACATAGAACTCAGATATAATTTATATTATGATAATAGAGCCACAATGAAACCAATAATGAATATTAAAGTCTGAATCCCTCTATACTTATTTATACATAATAAAAGTAAATCTAGGAAATAGTGAATTGTTTCGCAATTAATGAGGAAATAAGAGAAGCAAACAAAGGCAAAAAATTGGGCTAACACCAGATAATAAATATTGGCAGTTATTACTTTGTCATGGGTATTGTTGGATAGTCTAGTCTCATCCCTGTGGACATTGCACATCATACTCAGGATATTTGCTCACATGCTGAAGAGGTTCAGCTCAGAAGTAGAGAAAGAAGTGCGATCAATCACTGTCCATAATAGTTAAAGGAAACCCTACCATAGAAAACACCATTACAGAAGAATAATTACACTAAACACTTTCTTATTCCCTTTGTATTGCACCAAGTGTGTACAGTCGTCAGCCATTTGCAGTGCTCAATAAAGGAGGTATTATCCTGTAAAATGTCAAAGATTGTCTTGTACGCTTTCCGCATGCAATATCCAACAATTGGTAAACGTCTAAAATGTTTATAATATGAAATAAAACACGGTTGCAGTGGTAAGTATCTGTGTACGTTGTGTGAATATGGTCGCTGTTTGGCGGGGAAAATATTTGCACCGAAAAGATATGGGGTGAAATTTCCCAAACCTATTCGAGAGGAGAGTTGCCATTGTGCTCCAGGAAAATGACTCATTTAGCATGCAGGTATACAGGTCTCTGTCATCTGTGTCAAAAAGCATAACCAGGACGATAATCTTTAGGTTGAATTAATGTGTGTATCTACAGTGAACATGTTAAAGCATAGTTATCAGTTGATGCAATTATATGTCAACCCATTATCTCCACCTGTCTGAAATGAACAAATAAATTATTCAAATGTCGACTGTTTACATCTGAAGAATAAATAAATTCAATTATTTAGCTCAAGTAATATAAAAATTATCTTATTTTGGGTGCAAAAGTTGATATTTACAATTCAATCAGCAAGGCCACTGCCTACTGCGAACCATGCCAACATTCAGAGTGCACATAGGTAAGAGCATATTGCAATTGTTGTGCAGCTTAGTATGTTTTCAGTAAATAACACCATGATTGGCATGGGCTTTACCTCGACTGCCAGTAAAGGTCAAAATCCTCCAGGGAATAGATGCAACCTTGACATCATTTAGACAGTTAACCCAAAGCCAATCACCTATACTCTCGCAGGATAACAAGTATATTGAATGATTTCCTTGCCCAAGCTTTGACCTACTTTATTCTCTTAAATGGCCAACAGAGGCAATTCCCATTTACTACTATACTCATTACTGAAATGCCCGTGTGTGTTTAAAATGTGAAAACACCACCACCCACTCATACCGTTTTTCTACATCAGTGAATTTATTAAATGAAATGTTGCAAGACTTTCGACATGGAGCCAACAATGCATTACTTAGTTTTGTGTTAAAATATTTTCAATGCGGCCTTTTATCCACTCGTGGAAACCATTACAACACCGAGGCAAAAGCGAAGAGTACCAGTTTGTTCTTTGATGTCAGCTTCTCTATTATTTATTAACCACTAATCTCGGAGGGAACATAAATTCATGTTTTCCTGGAAAACGGTAATTAAAGCCGATATCCACTTAGCACCGTACGTTAAGAAGACGCTGCTTTGCCAAACTGGCAGGAACCGGGAAGCCTTTTTCTTCCTGCAGTATATACACTGCACATAATATAGTGTTTGTATACCCTGCAGTGCAGGGCCATTGACATCTCAAATAACAGGAACATGCAGGATAGAGCAGTAGTAGCAAAGGGATGCAATAGGCTGTGGAGTTAAACAAGCTACAATAGACACAGAATGTGAGATGGGGGACTGATCTTAAAGATACAACTGTAAAAAAATCAAGCCGAAACAGGAGTACCGGTACTCCAAAAGTGGTTGCTTGCTGATCTTGGAGAAGGGACTAGGACAGTTGCCACTAAATCTTTTAAAACATCTTGGCTAGCTATTTGGACATTCAAATGTTCTAAAATGAATGCCTTAATCGAAGTTTTACAGACTTTCTATCTATGATTTTAATCTGTGTTTATGTTGCAATCTGCTTAAGTAAGGACCACAGTGCTAAAAGTGTACACCCATGTTCAAAGAAATTCATGTTCATTTCCTGCCTCTATGAATCATAAGGACATACTACGGCGAAATAGTTACGTTCACTTGCCCCAAACCCTCTTGAGAAAAAATGTTGGATAATTTTTGGCAATTCAGGTGACTGATCTGCCCCAGTGGTCATAAATGATTACGATAATACAAAATTCCTGAATCAATATCAGCCACATATTTTGGTTCACTTTAGTTTATGTATTGTTGGTTTCTTTCACTATTGCAGTACAGGCTCCCGAAAAACTTCTTGCAATATTTTGTCAACAATTTAATTGAAAATAAATGTTTACACTCGAAGGAAAAGTACATTGATTTTTAGCAGGACATCATGTGAATCTGAATGTGAATTAGTTAATTGTCTGGCATTTTCCTCCACATGAACATTCTATGTCATACCCAGGATATTTGTTCAGTAGTTAAACAGGCTCGAAAACAGAAGAACAGAACGCTGAGTCATCAATCATTGTCCATAGTGATTTAAGGAAAAAGGCCACTACGGAAAAGACCATTTTGCAGGCATAATTGCACCTTACGCTTCCGTTCCTCGCAAAGCGGACAAAAGGCTTTAAAATTTTCTTAGCTTGTAGTAATAATTCTAAATTAAAAACACTTCTCATTTTAATTTACTATCCAGAAGTTTGCAAATTACGGCACTGCATATTGACGAAACGACACTAGTTGTTAAGTTGTCTAGAATACCTAAGATGAAATAATGGTCACGTGTTATTCTTTTATGAATCACACGTGATAGAAAAATTTAAAAAAAACACATGAAAATCAGTTCGTCACATTATTTCTTCCCGAAGAATTGACTTGTTAGTCATTTCCATAGTTGTACCAGGTTTTACTAAAGGAGTTCACAGAAGAAAGCGATGTGAACATCCAATTGAAACAATTATTTTATGACGTTACTTTCTCTGTTAGATATGTTCTTCAAGAAACGAAATAACGATGTGACTACTGAGTTGTTCAATATCTGACCACGATCCCATATCAATGGGCAATTTGTCATCACTGTAATTGTCAGACCCTTTTGCTTGCTGAATCCTTCCAAATGCAGAGAAGTGATATTCAATTTAAGATTCGTGAACCGCAGCAGCCATACTCCATTTCATTATGACTTCGTCATTTATCCATTACACTAAAGTGTGTTATTGTGTCAATGTCTATTAAGCTGTTGTACTGCTTTGCTTAAGATACTATACCTGAACATGTATCTGAAACATTTAAGGATAAAATTGCAAGTAAAACGATCAGATTACGAATGATGCTGTTATGGGGGGGGGGTTATGTTAAGTAGCTATGTTAATTTAATAAGGGATTTCGAGGCATGAAATAGACATTGCAATTCCTTTACCATACAAGTTAATTAGCTATAGGACAATGCATCTCTGGGGAATTACTTTAGTGAATAGATTAGGCTGTTTACTGCCTAAATGCGAAGACTGAATAATGACTCAAAATTAGTGGAAGATCTAATGAACGACAGACTTCAGTAAAACCTGAAAATGCTGAACAGAGGTTTGCAGAATTAGAAAAAACTGAATGGAAACTATCCAGAAGATTTCTCTTGTAGAAATTATATACATACAGGATGTAGTGTTTGGTTCTTCATTTAGTAACCCTAGAATTTTAAGGTTTAAATTTTACTTGCGTGAAAGGCAAAGCAAAGCAAGTTCTATTGTTCTCATATCGAATCTTCATATTTATAACTGGTTGTTTCAGACAGTCTTGGCAAGACATCTAGCCATGTACGGTAATTATTTGTACGTTTTTATATGTCAGTCTTATTACAATTTTTTGTTTTGCAACCAATTTGATAGTACGTATTTCTTTTGTCAAATTGAATACTTCCACATATCCAGTGAATATTGTATGACTTCCATTATATTTTCAGTAAAACAGAAATAAACGTGTATCCTTAAAAAATTTGTTGCGACTGAACATTTATACAACCTGTCTGTAAGTTGTGACCTTTTCGTAACCAGACGGTGTAAGTAAAAGTAATAAGCTTGCATGCCACTTGTGACTTTACCACTACTTTATCTGTGTCTCCTGTCCTAATACTTTAGTCTTATTCCAGTTCCTTAAACACCCTTTAGCTCTCATAAAATGTAAGAGCTTTTCCTATTATAAGGTTGACACCTAATGTAGTTTTATCAGACACGAGGGACTAACTGACATTCTTTATGTGGTGGTCAAAGTCCCTCCGACTGCTCTAAGCATTCATTTGTTGAACACAATACACCCATTAGGTGGCACTAGGCATGAAAACACTGGAATAGAGAACATCAGGCAAGTTTTATTGACCTGCATATACGAGGGAAATGTGGATAAGCATGGCTTCTGGGGCAGTTCTTCTGGGACTTTTATTTCATAGTATAAATGTATTATTTCTATTAGTTTTTAAGACACCGGGATAGGAGACAAACATAAAAAATATTGTCCACTTTGTTGTTGGCACTCCAGTCTAAGGAAATAAGTAAGAAATCTATTACATTTTCTACGCCCCAGTTTTGTGTGCAGAAAGTAAGTGAATAACAAATCACTAGGCATGTCCTTCCGAGTTCAATGACCGCTAAATGGCTTTAAAAACGTTTAAAATGCAGAATGCCTGGATATCGCCACAATCAATGTGAAAGTTTTGTTTGAGGGGGTTTGGTTTTAAAAGAGCAGCTTGCTTTTATGATCACATGCATGGACAATACAAAATCATCTGCTAGATGTTCTGCAAATTCTCTTCCTTCACATAGCAAATGCCACCGATTGGATCAATCATGCAATTTAATTTTTATGCCTGCACCTTCCATGAAATGTTTGGAAAGTTACAACCTGGAAAAGGAAGCCCAGAAAAACATCTATCTTTTGACGCTGCAATAAAGAGGGCCTTATTCTCTTAAGTGTAATTAGATCTATGAACTGATGTCTGGTGGGATTAAGATAATATGTACTCAAGGCTGTACTTATTGTGAGGATATCAAGTTAAACGTTTTCTCTTTTGTCTAGTACAGAAAACACAATCCCTCAAAGAATATCATCCGACATTTGGCTTCTGGGTATGGCTTAACCATTTCAGCTCTTTCTGCCAAATAACATCTTGTCACCTCGCTTTCCGATTGAGTTATTTGGCCATGGCCATTGAATCTCATTTTAAAAAACCTGCATACCTCAAACTCTCTTAAGACTACTGAATGATCGCTCTGATATCTGGGAAGCCTGTAAATTTTGGACCAATACACTTGAGTATTATGTGAAGTGGCAGAACACTATCATGTGGCTTGGTCAACAGACCTTCGGGTATTGTGTTCGGAATCGTACCTGGAACCAAATGACAAAAGATATTTAACTTGACATCTTCATAACAGCCTTGCCCATAATCATGCAATTGAGTAATCTGAAAAGCAAGGATTTATAGCTTGTAATACACATCTGGGACTGCATCCAACTCTCTAATGTCCCTCTATCTTACGCGGAATATCCTCCTTATTTACCTCATTCATGTTGCGCCATTAATGTTCCTAATGTTGTACTCCTTACAATTAACACTGTCATTCACTACCATAAACATAGAAAGTGTTCGTTTGCCATGTAAATCTCAGTTTTGTTTGATATATTTTCCGGACATGCGACCGACATCTCCTTGGAAAGGTCAAAGTCCTGCTATGTAAAACAAATTCAAATTAAAGGCCAGAGCAACAAAACAACTTTTTCCTTGACCAACTTTCTTATAGTCAAGGTCTTTGAATGCGTAAATTCTGTTACAGTTTCGTGATATGCTATTAAATTGTCAATTTGTTTCTGGTATGACCTCAGATTAATACATGTGTCCTTGGAGTTGTAATTGCTCATTATTGTCTGTTGAGTGAAAGTGGGTTAATCTGGTAAGTAATCTGCTAGATGTTTCTGTGAGTCGTCTGTGTAACACAGCAGAATTGTGCTCTGTATGGTCTATTTGTAATCATTTGTTGACCCTCATGCTTTCAGCAATGAGGGTCTATGTATCAGACGAAATCTACATTTGTGTTCTGGGCCGCCAGTGCAAAAAAAAATTGACCAGAACCCCCCCATCACCCCCCCCACCACCACCACCACCACCACCCCCACCCCCACCTGGACTGGGGAAAATGCATTTCTGGCCTTTTCAGATAATTATAGGAAAAAGTTGGGGGAAGCATGAGGGTCAGTGCTCCTTATCGGGACACCTTGTTTGAATTCAGATTCTGACGAAAATAGTGCCTAACTTTGAGCCAAAGATCTACCCAGTGTAGGTCAACTCTGTCGGACACTCAACTAATGCAAGCAGCTAATGTCACTTATCATCCCTTAGGTACACATGCTCTGTCTGTGTCAAGCAGCCAACATCTGTGTCCATATTACTCCATTGCAGTATGTGATAACACAGTTACTCTGTCAGTAAAATCCATTCAAATGGTTCACATGTTTAGTGAATTACCACTGAGATGATCAGAAAGATGTTATCTCGGTCTTCGCTAGGAGCTTTTGGTACATGAGTGTACAAAGTGTTATATTCAATTTAAATATTAAAACAAGAAGATTTCTTTTAATTAATCGCAAATGTAATTTAAAAGGGAAACAGTCGAGATTCATGAAGTGCGTTGCATCGGAGAATTGCTGTTGTTCCCGAAATAAGTGGTAAATCCCGTGTTTGCTGTGTTTGCTACCACAAATATAAATGGAGAAATGTTTGCAAAACAAAGTTCATATTGATCCCACATGTGAAACATGATGTAGAACTAGAATTTTCATTATTATCATAAATTAATTGCGTTTAAGATAAGATTGTTCACCTGGAAACCCCCACATTAACCGTGTCTTGACAAGGAAAAGTGGGCATGCTAAACGACAATCGCCTGATTTATTGAAAGGAACTAAAATATCGATTAAATACAAAAAAAATTCGACTACAAAACAGAACAAATGAAAATTGCCGACCGATTTGTAAGTAGAAAAAGATTTCTTCCTGTAGAAGTTAAATATTTCATTCGCATACTGAATAGTGTTATTTCATACATTTTCCGAAGAAAATTCTCTTCGTGAATCAGTTTAATGTAACAGACAGAACATGGCTTTACTAAATCACACACTTTTATCAGAAACAACACGAAAAGATCAATATATCATGATCTAAGATGTCTCACGGGAGACTATAGATGAATCTTTGGTAATTAAACAATGTAATGAAATGATGCACTTTACGCTCGGCTTGAGCGGCACAACGCTGGCGATAATTCCTCGGCTGACAATGTTTCAAGTACATTATTTTCTTCATAATTTGCTCCATTTTTGCGTGGGAGTAGATTTAATACGACTTCAGCGTTACACATCTTTTCCCGTAGAATGTTAATGACCTCTGCTGATTACATCACTGAAAGTAGAAACACAAGAACGAAAAGTTCAAACGAAGGTTCAGTATTTCGCACACCTTTATGTGCCGATGTTTCGGCGATCAGCATTCTGTATCTGTGCGAGACAAAAGTGGATGGACAGTCCCCCTACCCACCCCAGGCTGGTTGAGTCACTTTACAATTAAGGTAGCCTCGGACACCCCCCCACACCCATCCACCTCTCATTTTGGAACTAAAATGTGAACATAGACATAAGTTGTCAACTGTTTATTTGTGATCAACCATAAAATCTTTTTTGGAACCATTGGTGCTGTTTATTTGGCTTGACCTGCATTACGATCTTCAAAATTCTGCACATCGGCGCGTTAACCATATAGGTTATTTCACATTGTGATATCATGAAAATGTTTACTTGACTTTAATCCTATTCAGTGAATTGGCCTTGTGGGAGTTTGCTATTGTTACTAACACCATCTATTTATGCAAGAATAAACACCCCCAACAATTTGCAACTTGGTTATGGTTATCAGATTTATATAGCGCCTCTCCACAGATTTCTCATCGTACCAGAAGCACTTTACAACATTCACTTGTGCAAGGCCTTTCAGTGTTGTCATTCCTTTATGAGAAGGAGCCACCTCCTCCCAGATCAACTCCTGGGTAGCATTCAGGTGACATTGGCAGCTATATCGGCATTTCTGCTTCAGCGCGTCAACCTGTGGAAACACACATCATTTCTGCATTCGCCTTGTCACACACTCCTCTCACTTTTTTTGGTCACCTAGGTAGAAGTACGGTGGTTGGGCATAACAATGCATCAGGGTTTTTGATATTTGTTATTTGGAAGAAAGCAGTGGGCTAAAAGTGGCAGCCACTGAATAAAAGCCGAGGTAATTTGAACTAATAGTTTAAGTCACATTCAGCAATTTAAATTTGAAGCGATTTCAAATATTGCATGAACGGAATTCTAAAGTACTTTGAGAGAAAAAACCCGCATCTTTTAATGCAAGAAAACCCATCACACTACAAGGCGAAATGCAATTCTATGCATAATTCATGAATGTCAGTGCCGTAATTCATTGTAAAAACACATGTTGGTTTAAGGTTGAATAATCAGCATGATTACATAAGCATATAACCCAGAGCATTTCCGTATCAGCAAGCACCATACACTTACAACAACCATCCATTAAAAATTTTCACGTTTCCTCAGTTGTAATCTGACTGCACCATCCTGAGTATTATGTAGATTATGAATTTATAAGGCTGCCAGACATTTCCTTTTCAATATTTTGTTCAGTCAAGCTCGTAATCCCCAAATCTGCCTCTGGAGGCCGTAAGAGTTGTCTTACACATGTCTTGCTAGTTGCTAGCGGTACCATAGATGAACAGCCTCAACAAGCACGAGGTAAAAAGTTACTGTACTCTCCAGTGCGTCTTATTGGTGGTGGGTAGTGTGGGTAGGATGACCACAGACAAAAAAAAACAAATTTCTGTAGGGAAATCAGTAGATATCAGGACATCATCTTAGTGGTCACATAGCTCTTGCCCGTAAGAAGTACGGTAATCAAGGAAGAAATAGCTGCAGCAATAGAATTCTCATTGCAGTCTTGTAACATGATACTCCCTCCCACCCTGCATTGGAAGTAGTCTGCAGTCGAAATGAGCATCTATTTCTGGACATGAAAGGCTATTTGTCTCCGCAGCTGCATATTGTATTGAAGTTCTTATTTACAGTTTGTCTATTGTAACTAATGACTTTCTGTATAGACTGACTATTTTATCATAGACATTCATTGGCATTATGTAGACTCGTTAACAATTTCCCAAATGTTAAACACGAATGCAGTGTAAACCATATTTTAGTGGAAAAATATGCTAAACGCTGTTATCAATTTAAAAAATGTAACAAGTATAATAATAATAATTGCGACAAGTTGGAAACAAAGATTGGAAAGGCAATTGTTAGATTTACGTAAAAGCAATTGCGCAACATATATCAAGATGCAAGATATAGATTACGTACCAAGCAGTTGTAATAAACCCGAGAAAACACCAAGGCAAAAAAGGAAGCTCGAATTGAGCGTCTGGAGACTTGCACATGTCATTAAGATTAATGACACCCGCCTAGCCTTGTTTGCCGAGTTATTTGTCAAAGTCAACTCTCAACATCCTACAGTGCAATGCAGTCAGTTTATAGTCCATATCAGAAGTTTTGCAAGGGGTGTTTTTCTGGGATAACTTTTGAAGTATATGGAATTTCTTCACAAAACATTCACATTTTACTCCTAGTACCACACCCTAATAACATGCAAAATTAGAACAAAATTGGTGAAAGTTGATTTTCAATGTATTTCAATGGGATTTTCTTCAATATTGAGTGATAATGCAAGGATTTGAAGAATTTTGTTCAAAATTTGCCTCCACTTAAAAATTACCTTTTGCTCTCATTTGAAAACCATTGAAGCAAACTTGCTCAGATTTTGTACCATATTAAGGCAGTAATCAGGCTTAATATATGTATGATTTCAGGTTGATTAGTGTATTTTTACACAAATTATTTGACAAAAACACCCCGTACAAAACTTTTGATACGAACTATACCAACATCCCTATTCCAGCACATGGCAAAATGTAGAGGCTTTTATTGAAGCTGCGGCAAAGCTATAAATAACTGTACCCAGCTCAAATATTGGCTGATAATGGGAAAATGAGAATTTATTCAAAGGACTACATGGACCATCGAGAACCATGAAGACGTTTTATCCTATCAACCTATTTGACCCACTTATCATTGTACATGAAATATTGGCTACACCCTTAATAGAGTAATCATATGCCTGCAAAGAGTGTAACTGAATAACAGATGAGTGATGAAAGAATCATTGTACTTTTATGAATCATCAGTATGCTGCAAATTATGGAATGGATCTCACTGACCATTGGCGGATCTAGGGGGCGCGGGAGGTGGGTGGGGGGGGGGGGGGGGGGGGGGGGGGGGGGGGGGGGGGGGGGGGGGGGGGGGGGGGGGGGGGGGGGGGGG
>JBCAUI010462727.1:0-13799 GCA_038406195.1 Haplosyllis anthogorgicola
ATATTTTGACCAATTTTCCCCGCTTATATCGATTCCGCTTATATCGATATCCCGCTTATATCGATATTTTTTTCCGCACCAAAAATATCGATATATCCGGGGAGGAGTGTAATTTGATTCGGAAAAAAGTATCGATATAAGCGATATCGATACATCCGGGGAGGAGTGTACATAAAACGACGCTGGCAATGACATGTTAAATCCCAAGATCTAAAGTCAAACGAATCGTAAAACAATTTTGAGGGTAATACGTTACGAAATTTCTTGAAACAGCTTAATCCTTAACAAATGATCAGATGCTTACACAATACATTCAATCAGACAAGAGAGATTTCTAGATGATTTCGATGAAGTGCCTGGCAAATCGAAATCGTGATGGGTTACTGTACATTTTTGTCAGTGATGACAAGTGGGATTTAAAGACATTTGCAGATACCGTTACGTTAGTGTTGGATCCAGTTAAACATCTGCACAAAGTTTCGAGTGAATCGGACGTCACTAGAGACACAAAAAATTATGATCAAGATTTCTTTTTATATATTGCAAGATGATAATGTGTAAATAAATACTGCGTTACCGTAAATACTAAATAGTTGCCAAGACTTGTTTCATTCAGGTACATATTTCATAATTCAGTCGACAAAAAACAACATTGTATTTGTAATCTTGATTTATTCAATAGTATAACGTATGTTTTAATTTAGCACAGAATTTCAAAAGTTGTTTCGTGAAATGTTTAACGAAGTCAAAAAAAGAATATAAAACATTGAACTTGACGCTTTTTTTATCAAACCAAAACTATTCTCTAAATACAAGGTTTTTTAGTTTTCCGCAATTTTCTGAAACAGATTTCCACAGACAGGTAAACTTCCAAGAGTCATTTAAAGTGTTCAATATACATGTACATTTGCATGTCGAAGCTGCCGAATCCACACTTCCTTTGCAAAAAGGCATTCTGTTTATTTATATAACTGAAATAATTCTTAACTATGTACAAATATACATTAATAACACTACGGTACGGTTGCAAACTGTATGCAGTGTATATCCCAAAAATACAGCCATACCAATTTTCAACAAAATGTCGCATTTTGCCACTGGCAACGTTTATGGTACGGATTCTAAAATCTGGAAAACACAAGTTCAATTTTGGTGCTCCCAACTGATAAATCTTCAATAAAGTTTTTGAACCCTTTTTCAGTTTAGATGTTCGCGTTACGCATAAGTGTTTTAGGTCTTGTACATTGTGTCCTCCCATGCAAGTTGTAAAACTAATGATTATAAATGTTCCCACGATGACCAACGCACGGTGACTGTACATAACGGTTATTTCAATAAGGACCACTTTATTTGTTCCTTGGCAGACTGAAGAACCTGGAATGAAAACAAAAATTGTGTTACTTTTATTGTCAATTGTTATCCTCTTTAATATGGACAGGACTAGCTGTATAAATGTTTCGTTTCTTTCAGTGAAAAGGTAACATTCACGGACTGCCTTTTACCCCACAATGCCAAAAGCATTCATTTTCAAAGCAGACACTTATTACTAAGCCTGTTGAGTCAACTTGTCTCGTTGATGAATGTTATTGCTCACTTTACCAATTCTGGAAATACGAAGAAGTAATTGTGTCAGTTTCCTTTGCTAGTGTTAACCAACTGTTAACCAAACAATTTAGTCAAGGTGGGTACATAACAAATAAAATGTTGCCTCAGTAAAAATATTTCCCATACCAGTATAGGTAAACACACATCAAACGTAATACTTATATTTTAAATAAATGACCCATCAGTCATTAAGTTCACAGATAGTACAGGTAAACAAAAAAGACATGAAAACCCCATTCCTACTTTTCTTAGCACGAAAACTCGAGGTCGCAACTTCGTCAAATGTGGGTATTTTAAGCAATTGCAAGTTAAAGACGAGATACTGTCATCTTTGTAACTATGAATGTGTCAAAATGGAAATGGAGGCGAACTGAATTCAAAATTGCGATGGTATGTATGACCTTGTGCTTTTAGGGTTCATGAGGTAACGTCATTAGTCAAGCCTTACATTAGTGACAAGAAGCCCTTTTACGCCCAAATAATACAGCAAGGCTTTTCTTTTTACTGTAACCTGTATTGTAGTCACTGCAAAAACGCAATTAGAAAAATAGGTCCAGATGGACCTGAGCTCATTTGGCATTATCATTAACTAAGACAACATACAGGTTACAATATCACATGGATGCAAATAAAGTGTCTAAGATCAAATCCCAAATAAGTGACCCATGGAAAAACACAAATATGGCTGCCAAACTACAAATATTGGTGGTATAAATATTATTTTTACAGGAAATAAAGAGGGTATACAGATGCATAAGGCTGTCAAATATGAAGTTTGTATCATCAATTGCATGTCCAGGAGAAAGGTTCAAAGATAAAAACAAATATGGCTGCCAATTTGAGAATGGTCACAGCAACATAATTTGTGCTAGGCTTTGAGATAGGACATTGGTGCATATGTGTGTAAGATATTAAGTCTCTATGATCAATAGTGTGCTCAGGGTGAGTGTGCAGACAACGCCAACAATGACAACGACGACGACAACGGACAATTCATGATTCTATAGGCTCTTTGGCAATTAAGCCAAATGAGCCAAAAACTAACATCCAAATTCCCCGTTTTCCCTGTGCCGTGGCCACCCTGTTATCAAAAAAGCTTTAAAAAAATCCTAACTGATGAGAGAAAGTATTCGATTGAAGCACTGATACCCTGACCTGTCCTTTATAAATGACACCACGTTCTGCAGCGGTACGAATAAATACCCCCCTCCATTAGTTCACACGTAGTAACACAGCCATTCGGCTTCACACTGTCAGCTTGGAGGAAAGCTGTGATCATAGATGTCGCCACACAACACACCAAATGATTTACCAAATGTACCATTTTCATACTCGTACCAACATTGCACTGCTTCAAAATTGCGTTGGGCTTTTTTTATCATTTGGATTACATTGAAGACCTTGTCAGTGCAAAGTGCGGCAATAGGAAAAATAAAAAAAACCTTACCATTTGCCGGCGAGTTAAGCTGCCCTCTCCAGGACGGTCGTCTCTACAAGCAACGAGTCAGAATGCACGATTATTGCAAGGTACAAAGGTATAAAATGTGGGTGCGATTACTGGTGAATGGAGAATGTATCAGTACAGTTTGGATTGACAGTTACGTTTGAGAAGACAAACAGTTCGCACAAAAATCTTTCAATTCTGTGTCAAAGCGGCAATAAGGCTCCGACTAAAGGTTTAGAATATTTAGCATTTTCTTTTTAAGTGGTACTGCGACTTTGACAAATTTAGTTGTTCAGGAGAATACTTTACTTTACGGTTAATGTACTCGTTATCATGCTGCTTTTTACACAAACCTCTTTTGAGCGACATCTCTTTCGAGTGACCCTCTCTCTTGTAGAATACTTTTGGGTTGAAATGTATGTGATCGTACCTCCTTTGAGCATGACTCCCTTTTACGTTTTAGTGAAGCAAAAGTGGTCTCACTCAAAACAGGTCCTATTATGTAAGGATACATGGATTCTTACCCATTTTTGTCATCACTACTGATTGAGACGATATCGTCAGCCTGCGCCCCCACTGCTCTCTGACGCTGCGGGCTCTCTGCTACGGACTGGTTCTGAGGGCTTCCTGTCGACTGGTGCTCCGGGTTATCTTGCACCGAGTTGCACTGCGAGCTCTGCGCTACGGACTGGCCCTGAGGGCTCTCTGCCGACTGTTGCACTGGACTATCTTGCACTAGGTGGCACAGCAGGCTATCCAGTACTGAGTCATGACCTGGCCTCGACTGGTGTGCTGCCTGTGATGGGGTTTCAGAGGCTCCCGAAGTGTGTGGACTTGGCAAGGCCTCAGTTCCCTGGTAAGAAGATAGGTTCACTGTTTGTCCACTAGAGGGCATTGCTGCAATGCCCCGAGAATGTGCCATGTACCTAGCTTGCACACCAGGTGGTGCAGTTCTCTCAGAAGGTGACACATCTCTCTGTCCACCAGATGGTGCTTCCTCAGCTTCCTGTGCAAGTGATGCATCCAGCGTCTCTCCACCAGAGGGTACTGGTGCTGGTGCTGGTGGTGGGTTCCACAACCGGAACAGGTTTCTTCTGGACCTTCTGCGCAGCTTCCCTTGAGTTGGTGGTACGACATCGTGATCATTGGCAACCTGCAAAGGATAGACGAGGAGAGTGAATTCGGCAGATGTAGAAGTCCTAGGTAAATGTCTTGACAAAAATTATCAACATTAAAAATAATTATTGGATATCTAGGGGCGGGCAGACTCAAACATGTTGTATGTCGTACTTAATTAATCTTCCCCTCGAGGGAATTTCGTTGACCAGTGATGGATCCAGAGTGCGGCATGGCGGCATTTCCGCACTTTTGTTATGAATGCCGCACAAAATGCATTTTGCCCCCATACAAAATCCAGATTGATGACTGTCCAAAAGACAGCAGAATCAAAATGATCAACAAACATTAAATCAAGAAACTGTTGAAACTTTGAATGATCAAATATTAAATATACTCGATCTCACAAGAGTTTTTAACGAAGTTAATTGTTGGACCCCCAGTTTGTCTCAGGGCCCCTAATTTTCAAAGTACCGGGCTCGTCGGGCCCCCATTTCATAATTTTAGATCCATCACTGTTGACAATAAATAACGAGAATTATCCTAGCGGCTAAAAAGTCTATCGCTGGAAGAGTGAACACGTTTGAACAGAATCCACAGCCATGCACCCCTTTCCCACCTGGTTCCCGGTGCTATTTTTGAGCTCATGGACGTTTTAGGTTACCCATCAAAGAAGTCTATCGACGCATGCCAATAGACTAATTAATCAACTGAACAACACAAACTGCACATTATTGATCACTTCATTTACCCTCGTAATTTAGCTACTAACACCTTATGGGCAAGTTGAATTTGTTTCAGCCTGGGCGAGTACCTGTTGAAAGTTTCTTGCCCAGATTATCAAGTGGAATATATATTCGATTCGATACAAGTGCACTAAGGTAAACAAAAAGGTTCACCTAGGTTCAGGTTGAGCTAATTTGGCACTGTGAAAACAATAACAATGCACGTCACAACGTTACATAGATACAAATAAAGTTTCTAAGACTAAATCTATGGAAATAGCTGTGTGATCTATGGAAAAGCACAAATACGAATGCATCTAAGGCATGAAGTCTCTGTGCACACTTGCCCTGAGCACACTATTATTCACAGACAATGCCGACAGCAACATCAATGATGACAACTAACACGGACAATTCATGATGCTGTGCACTTGATGCCATACAAGTGCACATGAACTTAGATAACGTTAGTTAAGCTGCTGGTAAGTGCACATAAACGGCAACAATGGACGACAAAGTACAAATCACTCTATTGGCAACAAAACACAAGTACATAACTGCAACTAACCGCCTTTTGACCTCTCCGGGGCTGTGGTTCACCACCACAGTCCAGCTGTCCTCTAATTGGTGACACTGGAAACAACCTTGACCTCGGCGACCTTGACCCCTGGCCTTCATGTTCATCCAGGCCTATTGGGTTTTGTGTTGATGTTATGATGCCCATTTCCTTCTCTCCGGAGGACGCCGTCAGTGCCTGGCGTTGGCGTTTGTGTTGGGGTCGTCCCTTCATGCCGGTGCGGTAATCCTGCTCGACTGCTCCGTGAAGGCGCTTCGTGCTGAACACTATGTTCCCAGCGATAATGGAATCATCAGCAGCAGCGTACACAGAGTCCGCGAAGCACGCCTGCTCAACGCACACGGCGTCCGGCTGAGACCACTCAATCTCCTCTTCATTATCTGCGTCTTGTTTATTCTTTGTGATGTCATCGTGTACTTTATCTGTGTCTCGTTTGTTCTTAGGTCCGTGTTTTGTGACTTCATCGTGTTGTTTGTCTGCGTCTTCCTTGTTCTCAGATCCGTGTTTTGTGACGTCATCGTGTTGTTTGTCTGCGTCTTCCTTGTTCTCAGGTCCGTGTTTTGTGACGTCATCGTGTTGTTTATCTGTGTCATGTTTGTTCTTACGTCCGTGTTTAGCACCTTCATCATGTGAGGGCGGAATCACCTCTTCACTTTCCCTGCGAGGAGACGCAGTTTCGGTTTGATTCTTAGCTGCGTTCTGTTTATTCTTTCTGCCGTGTTTTATGACGTCATCGTGTGAGGGAGGGATCACTTCATCACTTCTCCTGTGGGAGGATGTCGACTCAGACTCACTTCCCTCCCTCTCCTCCTGTTCTTTCTGCTGAATTTTCTTCTCCTGCTTTGTCACGTGGTGCTCGTTTAATGGCGGTATCATCTCTTCACTGTTTTTCCCGCCAGATGACTCCACTTTATCTCCAGTAGACGGCGCTGCACTTTTTATTTCCTTGTTTTCACCACTAGAGGTATCTGGGCTGTGTAATTCAATGGATGGCAGCACTGGTTCTTCCGCAGACTCCACAACAGAGAGCTCAACGTCTGTGTATTCGTTACTGTATTGTTGAGCTTCTGACTGCTTTATTTTTGCCAATCTCTGTCGTATTGTTTGCTTAAAGTTTTTGCCATAAGGTGGAAGCCCTGAATTTAAACGGACACTACGTCTTTTAACAGAGGTCGCTGCTGTAGTTACTTTATGTTTTCCAGCAGCTGGTACCTCTGATGGTTCCTTCAATTTTCCTTCATTTGCATTTGCCTTAGTTTTATCAGACGGGGCAGCTGCTGTATTCCGCGGGGACCTGACCTTGGATGACGGCTTCACCTCAGGTGGTGGTACTTCTGACGGTTTATTCAATTTAGTGTTAACAGGGGGCACTGCTGCAATGTTCTCGTCCTGGTCTGAAGGTGGCACGTCTGATAATTCCGTGTTCACAGATGGCACCACTGTTCCTGTGTTCACCTTCACTGGAGTTGAGTTTTTCTCCTGTTCACCTGGAGGTGGCACCTCTAACTCTCCAAAAGGAGGCACCACTTCTCTCACATTTACTCCAGATAGACATAGTTTCTTCCTATGTCCATCAGCAGGTGGCACCTCTGGGTCACTATTACTTCCGGCTGAAGTCACCTCTGGTTCTTCGTCCAACACCACTATGGGACTAGGATTTCCCCTGTGTTTGCCAGTAGATGCCACCTCTTGTGCCGGTTTCAACATTCGGGACGTTTTCTTGACTCTACTGATTGAGGGCATCCCTAGTTCTATACTGGTTTCAGATTTAGCTCTTGAATTTACTGGAGGAACACCACCCTTATTTGCACCACGTGATGCGACCATCTGAACTTTCCTTGGTGTCACAGGCTCAACTGAAGATGTAACTATTTCACTGTCTGTGGCACCAGATAGCTCCACCACCTCACTGTTCACCTCACCACCAGAAGCCATGGTCTCAAGATCTTCAGACGTCATGACGACACGTCCGCTGTGCGTCACTGTACCAGATGGCGGAATCATGTCGCCTGCGTGAAGCGGCGTAGCTGTGCGGGTGCTGTTCACCTGTTAGGAACGGAAACACGAAAAAAACGAAACAATTAAATTTTCACAGAAAGAAACGGAAATACACAATAAAAAAACAGAAAAAATTAAATTTTACCCAAAGTAATGGAAAATAAAAGTTTAACAACAGACAAAAAACTAGAAATTCTATGTTAGCTGAAACATGTTGCATACGGCAGACAGATAGAAATACAGACAGACATACTGCACTGAAAACAACCTTTCCGCATACGCAGGCGGTAATAAAAGACATACTTGGCCCGTTTCGGCATCCCTTGTCTGTTTGTTAGACGGAGGAACCATCGCACTGTCGTTTCCGTCACTTGGCGAGTCCGCATCTTGACTGACCGTCTGCGCACCTGCACCTTCACTGTCTCCTGGCATCTCTTCTTGCTTCTTCATCTCCTTGGTCGTAATCGCTTCTGAAATGGTTATTGTGCAGTTTAAACAGATTACAATTGATAATTTAATAATTTATAACTATTCAGTTTGCCTTTCACCATATCTACTTACACACTGACGAGATGAATTATTGCCATTTACGGACACCTGGAAATAGCACAGCCTTCGTAGTCAGTGAATCTGTCTTGCTAACCTTCCGATTCACATAGTGCAACAACTGTCAGTGTGCATGATCCAAATATAAATTCCCATGACTGATTATTACAGAGTAGTAGAACCTGTTTTGAACAACACCTAGCTTTTCCAATCCAAAAGCGTCGTAAAAACTTCATGTCGCTCAAACATGCAGGGGAATTTAAGCTGGTCTAAACCACTTTGCTTCAATGGAAAAAGTGTAAAAGACGAGATGTCGCTCAAAGCTGATGTAGTTCAAAACAGCTTGTACAATATTCTATGACTCACCACTAGAGGGCGCCCTATTTGGTGATGCAACTGTTCCAATGTCGTTCTCACCACGTGGTGGGTCTACCTCTTGGTCATCATTCACCTGCACTGCTGTTGCTGCTTCTTCTGAAACGATGATTACACAGTAAGTACGAACAGATCCATGACGATCGCCACTTCATAAAACCACGGGGCATTTTCTTTTCAGCATCTAGTTTGGGTGAACTTTTCTGTAAAACACTCTTGTTGGAATGTGAAATAAGATCCTGTAAAGACTCGCTCAGTAACTTCACCATCAAGGCCAGCTGGTCCTGCTGGCCTTCACTGATTTGGCATTTCGAAACGACATCGTCGATAGAAGAAGTTGGGGCTCGAATTAGTCAAATATCCAAGGTTATCTGCAGGGAAACCTAATTCCCAAACCAGGTTGCTCAAAGCAAATATACAGTTCATTACACAATAAATGACCGGTTTTAATTGATTTATTACTTGAACAAACCTTAGAACCTTTGCATTGCCCTGCCTGGCAACCTGATTATTTCATGCACTGTGAACATTAATGAAGATGAAATATAAGAACCGGATGCCAAACAATCCAAACTGATTATAAATAACTGAATCAGAAAATGTGTAACAGTATTTCACACACCGTACGATTCCTAAATCAAGCACTCCTGGCTGTAACAATGTCCTCTCACAGTTAACCAATCATAGCAGTGTTGCCGCTACTTTTGAAATTCGGGGGACATTTTGTCCCCCATACCTAATTTTTGGTGGACATTTCCATAGAAACAAGGGTCACTATGTTAACAGTTGGTCCACAATTGAAAATGATTACCACACTTTCTGTCATCTTGAATGCAATAATGCAGTATTATTTTATCACTGCACATTTCAAGATTTAGCAACACATAGCCAAAAAATTTGGGGGTCACTTGTGACCTCTTACCTCAGTTTCTGGGGGACATTTCATCAATTCAGTGCAGGAGTCCCGCATGCCCACACAGTAGCGACAACACTGTCATAGGTTCCTCGATTTTTTCAAATCTCATATGTTGTCTGCACTTTATTCCTTAGAAAGAATACGGCACATGTGGAAGGCAAGTAATTACTTGTTACAGTAGGCAGAATATGATACATGCGCAGGACATGCGGTTACTTACGTGGCTTGGGTGGAGTCGACGCGTACTTTAGGTATGGATTGCCCTCTAAACGTACAGAACATACATGTACAATAAAGCCCCGAACAAAATACTGCCTCGCGGAATAAGTTATAAAATCATTCGTGAATTCAGACTTATTTGTTGGATCATGTTTTTGCAGTTGACAACTCTTAAAACTTTATTCTGTTGAAAAGTAATCCAACAAATATGAAGTCTGGCCTTTAGTAAAACAAAATGTAAAGCAATCAGAATTTATTGTTAAAAGTTCAAACGTGCACAGAACCCATCTCTACTTAGAAAATTTGAATTTGTGTGCACTATATTTTGATTGATCAGTGCTGAACGTGCATAACATCTCACCTTCTACAGGATGATCCAGCTCCGTGAATGACTCCCCATGTACGAACCAGGGCTGACCTTTAAGCCGTCTCTTGTTCTTATTCCTCACACCATCCTCCTTGCGCATCTCATCATCACTGTAATGATCCGTACTCTGCTGATCATCCGTGCGACGCTCTTCATCATCATCACTGTCCATGTGCTGTTTTTCATTTGACTGGTTATGCAGTACATGTACATTGTCAGCGGCATTCCTGTCCATTTTATCCTTGACCGCTTTCTTCTTCTTTTCCCCCAACTTATGCTCCTGACTTTCACTGGCATCATCTGGAAGATCTACAACCTTATCTCCATGGTGGTCTGTAACCTCATCTCTATGGTGACCCTTAACACTTGACAGTGCCCTGTCATCTCCATCACTAATTTTGTTCACGTTATGTTTGACTTTTTGCTCGGACTTCTGCGCATGACTAGAACCAGTATTTGCTGTATTTCGGTGGGACCCTGCATCATCTGAAGGTGCACTATCATCTGCACCATTTTGGTCTCCACTGTGTTTGGGTTCTGACTGACGTTGAGTATCCGTAACAGCTGCATCACCTGCGCAGTGGTCCTCATCACTTGAAGGCACATCATTGCATGAACCATCATTTCTGTCCACATTCTCTTTGGCTCGTGTCCTTGAGTCACGTTTTTGACTAGAATTCGCAACAACTGTGTCCTTTCCATCACCATCTGTACCATGATTTTCGTTCGCTTTTTTTCTTGACTTCTTTGTGTGACTAGAATGGCCGTCACTGATTTGTACAGCTTTCAGTTGCACACCACTTGTTCCTGTTTTACGGCTTCTATGTTTGTTTTTTTCACTTGCTTCTTCATTGTCTTTGGTTTGTTTCTTTAACTTCAATCCGTGACTAGAATTGCCATTAATGTTCTCCACAGCCTGCGGTGGCTCATCACTTGGTTCAGTCAGTTCATCATGGTAACTATCGTCGTCTTGGCTGTATAAGTGGCTGCGCGGCACACTGATGTTCACAATGACTCCTTCAACTGTCTCCGAATCACTCTCCTCCGACTTCACCTGATCATCCGTCTGTTTTTTCCTTCTGCGCCGTTTTGACACATTATGTTCAATTTCTGTATCACTATCCACTAGGTCATGACTGCACTCTTCAACACTGCTTGTGTCAGCTTTTTCAACAAGGTGTATATTAACGTCCAACACTTCTTCCTTCTTCTTTCGTATCACCTCAGTAGCTACATTACTGTCTGACAGTTCATCCCCGTACTCTTTCTCCCTCTTCTTTTTCTTACTCTTCATCTTTCTCTCTATCTCATCACCTACATCCGTATCAGACATATCAATGAAGCCTATGTTACTCTCTGACACTTCATTGTTATAATCTTTATCCCTGTGTTTCTTTTTTTCTTTCTTCTTTTTTTTCCCTTTCTCTTTTTCTTGCTTCCTTTTCTTTCGTTTCTCTTGCAGGTCACCAGGAGCTACATCTGCTTCTGACTGCAGATCCGATCTCTGTGTTTCCACCTGTGCCTGGTTCTCTCGCTCACTGTCATTCACAGCGCCACCTTCTGAGTGCTGTCGAACATTCACAGCGCCACCTTCTGAGTGATGTCGGGCATTCACAGCGCCATCTTCTGAGTGATGTCGAACATTCACTTCTCTCTCTTTGTACTTATGTTTAGATTTCTTCTTCTTCTTTTTGTTATAATATGCTTCCCCAGTATCACCACTACCACATTCTGCTGGGAATCCTCCATCACTGTTTAATGCATGTTTAATCTCCACAGAATCTTTTTCCTTTGACTTCCTCTTTTCATCACGCTTGGGCATGCCATTACGCAGTTCAGCTTCTGTATTGTCATCTGCATCGACATCAGGTTGATTTTCATCCCGTTTCTCCTTATCCCTCTCCCTCTTCTTCTGGGCTGCTTCTCCTAACTCAGGTATGTTTTGGTTCTCTAGATCCTTGTCTCTCTTCCTCTTCTTCCTCTTATGATCCGCCCCTTCGCTCCCAAAACGTTCTCGTTCTCGTTCCTTGGATTTCTTTCGTTTCTTTCGCTTTATCTTATTTTCTCCAGTAGTTTCGACTGGGGCATTAACATCAGGACCACTGACGCAATGCTCTGCGGTACAATTTTCGTCTATCTCTGCATTTTTTACGGGTTTGTCGTTGCTCAGTTTCCGTGCAAAGTTGTCTACACCATTACCTGAGTCATTGCTAACTGAAGCACTGCTCTCTGGAATGAGTTCACCTTGACCTTCACTTGTCCTTTTGGTTTTATCTTTACTCCTCGTACCAGTTGATTTCCTTAATGACCGAGAAGCTGTGACGAATTTCTCTCCACCAGACATTGTACTCTCATCACACGTTTCATACTCACTCACACAACCTTCCTCTGGTGCATTAACTCCCTCTGGTGGAGATCCTACTGTTGCGCAAACTCCCTGTGATTGAAATCCTGGTTGAGATTGTTTACTCTTGAGATTTTCACCTACATCATGAGATTCGCTATTTTTGATATTCTCAGCCATGTCCTCCGATTGAGATTTGGTAGTTTCAAGAGAATTATTGTTCACGTCAGAACACGCGTTGTTCCCTTTACTTTCCTGTGTTTTCTTGTCCTTTTCCAACTTCTTTGGTCTTCTTTTCCTTAAAGACCCGAGGCCGTCAGAATTCACAGGAAGGTTACCGTACCAGTCACCTGTGCGATTGAAGTACGATGGGCCGTAGGTCAGCACTGGCGGTAGTGCACAGTGTAAAGGCGAGGAGGTGCCAAAGTTCATTTCTGTCCCGCCTCCTGGGTTCCTCCCGGCAGTAGCGCCAAAGCGCATCTCTGTCCTTGTCTCGGGGTTCGTGTGGAGTGAAACTATAAACGGTCTTAACGGCGAGTCGATGTTCTCGTCTGCTGAAGAAAAACCTAAATCGTTCCTTGACAATGTCATTTTGGTAGAGCGCTCCTTTGCATCACTCCTGTTGGGCCCTTCAGAACTGGGGAGAATCCCTTCGTGATTTTCCTTGGTAGGAGACCTCTTCTTACCGGACTTTCTGTCACCACATTCATGTGATTCTTGTTCAGATCTCTTTACATTGCCGCACTTACTGCTTTGCACAACATCACATGTCACGGTGGGCCATAATTTGCGGTCAATGTCTGATCTACCTCCATGTTTGTCTTTCACCTTGGGGTGTTTAGTGGAGGGGCAGTCTTCATCAGAAGAAGCTGTTGGTATCGTTTTGGTGTCATCAGACCTCTGTTTGACCTTCACCTTGGGTGACTCCTTCGAGTCCTGCGAGTCTTCATCTGAGGTAATTGTTGGTGTCGTTATGGTATCATCAGCCTTCTGTTCGGATTCTGACATGATCAGCTCATCTGCGCACTGTCCCCGACATTCTTTGGTTTTCCGCCGTTTTTTCAGAATTTCTAATGCCGACTCTCTTACTGTTCGCTTTTTGTGTTTTCCACTTTTCTGCGTGGACAGTTCAGTGATAGGTTTGTCCATTTTTGACTGTACGGTATTGCCAGTGGTCTGATTTTCATGCGATTTACTGTTTAATTTGTGAGTTTCACGTTTCACCCTGTCCAGGTTTGTAACCAATTTTCTCTTAGTTGCAGATTTCCCTCTGTCATATTTGAGGAACCTCACCGCGCCAAGGTGCACCACGGCCTTCGTGTCCCGTCTCTCCTTTGCGCTCGGTGCACCCTGCTGGGTCGGCCGCGGGGTTGTGGAGAACATGCTCGGATGGTGCGGGAGTAGGTGCCTCTTGGAGCCGGATCTATTCCTCCGCTTATTGCTCACTTTCTGTAAGAGGTTTAAAAGCGTACTCCGTATTATTATTATTATTATTGTCTATCGAATGAAATTCGATAAGACTGTGGTCGTCCACCTGAAAAACTAGCCATCCAGTCATCCCACTTTA
>JBCAUI010462838.1:0-13799 GCA_038406195.1 Haplosyllis anthogorgicola
ATTTATTGACTTTATATTAAGTCACTAATCCAAGAAAAAAGTATGAATAAATTCTAATGACTTTTGTCTAAAAGGAGTAATCCACCTTAAGGTCATTTCCGGGTCAAATTTTTGCTCTTTTCAGGACCCTACTTTGGGTTCCCAGTCTGTACCACACGTTGCATAATTTAAACAGGAAATTATTTATTTGCGAAACCTGCATGTACTGACCCATACTGACAACTGAAATGCAGTCAATGCTACATGAAAGACGTTTTAAAGCCAGTGTTTCTAAACTACTGGGACATGTCAATAGATAGGATAAGATAAAAAATGCATAAGGTATATAATGTAAAATGTTTAGTTTAAAGCCTCTAAATTTGCAAAGGATCAAACATGCTCAAATCTGATACCAAAATATGCACGAACATGAGCATAGCATACATACCAATGATGGACCGTCAGGGTCATCAAAATCTCCTTGAAACGGCTTGAAGCATCTGTAGTTTTTTTGGTATGTATCAAGGACGAAACCTGCAGTGTCCTTACACTGAAGAAACGGAAAAATTAGAACATCAGAAGTTAGACAAGTTTTTCTTCATCTAAGGCGTTTCTTACTTGGGCTGCCTGTATCTTACCATGGGTGAAAAGTCCACCCATGGTAAAATAACATAACATAACATTACGTAACATAACATAAGATGTCGCTTACTTGTGGGGTCCCGGCTGGTACTGGGTGGCCCTGGTATGTCTGTGTACCAAATCCAGTCCTGGCTAGAAAGGCTAGAAGCGCCAGTTGTGCCAACACGATCCCCATTATTGCAGACCTACCTGTTAACTGGGAAAATCTGTCAAATCAAATAGACTACCCCATTGATAACCATGCATTAGATATGTTTGTTACAGAACGAATTGATAGTTTTACCGCTCCGCCCTGTAACAAAAAAGGCTATGCATTGAAGCGTAATGCGACAATCGCTCTTTTTCATGTCACGATAAACAAAGTGAATCTCTCAATCTAGGTTTTTCTTAATTCGTACCTAGCCTGATTTGTTTAATATGTCTAATTTCATAGAATAAAAAGGTACTATAATTTTAGTGATGATACTGTGTTTAGTGCATTGGATTTAACCATTCGCAATAAGACTACCAACTTTACACCATTTGAATGTATTTAATCGAGGTATCCATTACCAAAATTGGTACATTTCAATCCTGTCTAATTAGACAGATTAGAAAAAATAGACTAGGGGCGAATTAAAAAAAATCTCTAGTGCGTGACGTGATGAACAGATTGAAGAAATATCCCGTCTTTAAGAATTTACTTTCCAATTCAGTAAGATAGCAGTCATTTTAAAACACACTCTTATTACTAACTTTGACCGTCTTCTTTACGTACGTACGTACGTCCTCTTTTGAAAGAATAGCAGTAATTACCTTTTCTAAACAATGTTTGCACTGTTTCCGTGACTTTTCCCAGGCCTACCACAAGTTAAGTAACTGTATGCATCAGATTATATAGCAAAGTATTAAACAGTTTTGAAATATGCAAGTTGCAATTAAAATATAGAGGGACCATCCATAAACATGCAATTTTGATGCTCTCATTTTCTGTATTAGATTTTTTGGACACTTTGCGGAAATTCTATTCGCTTTAACAATACAAATGCATTAGTGTTTTCTTTCGAAAAAAATTAAGACGGAAGACACTCTATATATCCATGGATAAAACAATCCACATTATTCGTCATTAAATGCACTTTGGTCTCCACTTGTGGACGTCCCCGTTTATTTAAATGTTACTGAAGCCACATAATAGGATGAGAACAAGTGTGCTAATATTGTCAAAAGTTAAAAGCGAAAATCAATTTGTACTGAATGACAAACACAAATGATAGATTGCAGCATATTGAGATAATGTCTTTTAAGTAACATCATTATGCATTCCTGTTTTGTCAAGATAACTGTTCGTGGTACATAAAACATCGCTTTTTGGCATGCAAATTTTCCAGATATTTTTTTGAAGCTGTATATATAAAAATTCTTTCGTACTCTGTTTGAAATAAAAAATATATTGTTACCGTACATACCACCTTGCAAGAATAATTACATGTACTTCCACAGATTTAAGTTCATCGAACTCTGGTTTGACAGTATTTTTATGCACAGTCTTTGCAAGTCGCCAGAGACGAGACCAACTTTTCTCTTCTATTTTATTTACGGTGGTACAATGTTACTTCCCCCCGAGTTGATCATTAACAACGGCTTTAAAACTAATTGATTCATTAAGTCAAACTGACGAAAAGGACTTATTTTGATTTTGAAACAATTTATTCGAGTACAGGTTAACTTACAGAAGTTTGGCGCAAAGGAACAAGATAACATTTAATACTGTTAATTTACTCGGACCTTAACAGAAACTTAAATGAACTTCGACACTCTTTGGTGTAATAACAATTGTATCACAGGTTGCCATAATAATTCAATTCATTTTTGGTGCACACACATTCTATTTTAAAACGTTACAATGCTGTATTTACTGAGGTTAGAAAGGCTCAATCTATTTTAGCATGTAACTTTCCACACACCTACATTGACCAATATCGTTATCAATATTTAGTGAAAATGGGAAATCGATCCGATCCAATAAAATTAATAAGTAAAAAGGCACAATTTTTTTGTTCTTCTCATTTAAATATTCAGACAACAATACAGAATAATAATACTGCGATGCACATGCTTTATCGATTAACGTTTGATTCATAGTATAGATTGTGTTAACATTGTCTTTTTGGCGAAAGATATTTTTGGCATAAGCACATTACAACAAGGTAATATCGAGTACTTTCGAATAAGTGTACAGGATAGCAGGTGGAAGTGTATAAAATTTACTAGTGATCGTAGTAACACTAGTAACACATAATAATGAACAACTAAGGACAGGAACCCATCCAATTTTTCATTTCAGATATTTTGCTAAACGATATCAACCATCCTAATTTGCCATCAACTTTGGCACGAGTGCAATGTACAATTCTATTATGTTCAGACTGTGGCAAAATAAATCAATAGCACATTTTATGAAGAAACTGCTGGTTGTTCACAATAAAGGACTCTGTCTGGTACTTTCAAACACTTGCTTAATTTAACTGTGTGGAGTACCAGTCTATCATCACTGAAAAGTCAATGAACTGAATACATACAAAATGTTGCGTGTATTGTGCAAGAGATGATGCCTTTCTTTAGAAATAAAATCTGTGCACAATTAAGTACATACTAAACATTTTTAAACAACTATTAAGTACGCCAGAATATGCTGTTAAGATTAGCACAGATTGCATTAATTTGCTTCATGATTATCTACAGGACAGAACAAATGTAACAGTGTGAATTTATGTTCCGTTTGAAATACCAGCAATTAATTTTTTTATTGCTACCATCTGAGCTTGTTTTTTTCAAGATTTTTTTCGTTTTTGGTTTTCTCAATTAACTGCCATCGTCGACTAGCACTTTAACATACAAGTAACAATCTATCAACATTACAAAATTTGCAGTATTTTTGTCTGTCGAATGACAGAGTATTTGGTCTTCAGCCTAAAAAACACAGAATCTGAAAACGAGGTTCATCCCACATTCCAATTTCCTACGCCAAGAAGTAGTACCAAGAAATAGTTCTGTTACCATGACATTAATGTTTCTTTGGAAACATTGTGACGTCATTCGACAGACACACGACGTTACTTTTGACGTAACGGCTCTAGTTTATATATTTTTTGCAAATTTTCGGCACATATACAAGTATTCGAAACACAACTTCGTGTAAACTTATAATACTTTGTCTTATATCACAGATATCAATAATAATACAAGATATAGCATAGCAAATACCAATAGCAATGTAAATATCAAATATTCATATAAAATAAATAAGAAAATGCAATTCTTTTATCGGAAAACATAGGGAAAAAGAATTTTGATTCCTTTTAATTTTGTTTGGTGCTTGGTCAATATCTTTATAAATTTGTGCGCAACACTAGTTGCCGCTCATCAATATTTATAATAGTAGCCATGTTGGCATATGCAAACCATTCACGCGTTAAACATACACGATGGTTTACCCATTTATAGATTAACAAGAACAAAGGCTTTCACGGAAACTTATGTCGAAAATGGGTCAGGCCTTTTTCTTGTAAATAGCAATCTGACGTATTTATAAGCTAAGTTTCCAGCAACGTGCCCGTGCTGACATCTTTGTGGGGACGATCCATGTAGCGACGGTCCATCCCTTCATTGGAGGTCTTGGGTAGAATTTGCTGTCTCTTGAATTCATCTAGATCTGTGACAAAATGATTGTGTCAAAATAGTTTTGAAGTAAAAAAGGGTATAAAGGACGACAACTATTAAAGTTACCGATTTTAAGCCTCGATAAAAAATTACAAGGTTTCCAATTTGTTTTCATTAAAAATTTCAATATATGTTATATTAACAGAGTTAATGATTAATTAACTCTTACTCAGCTTTTCACTTATAAAAGTGGCATAACATGTGGTGTTAATCACTTCACTTTTTTGTTTTGTGAACAAAATCTAGCACACAATTATAATTGTAACTTCACACAAATTATACTTGCAAATTATACAGTATATACACACATAAATTGTGTCTCACGTTTTAAGCCACCTTTCACATTGTACAATGTAGTTAGCTAAAATAACAATTTCCAAGCATTGAATAATCTACCTACCTGGTACTTGATAAGCTAAGCTATTCGATCCCACCATACCACAGTGATCAGGTTGAGTGGGCCAGTGGAACAAGTGACGAGAATATTCCGCGTCGCTTAAAGGTTCTATGTGACGTTTGTATCGGCGAGATCGCTCTTTGTGATACACACTACAAAACGTTGAAACCGTGTCCGACATTAGTTTCCTTTTAGGGACCAGGTTAACTGTTGCTTGGCATAAACAAGATTTTTGACGCACAAAGTGTTCCGTAAGGAGAAACAAATTATTAATACTTTTGATTTTTTTTCAACAGCAAAGTGCGTCTGAACTAATATTTAAAACGCACTAAATTAGATGAACCATGAAGTAAATATCCCTCATTACACCTTAGTTTTCTTTAAATGTAGCCAAAGACATTATTTTCATTTACTTATGTCTATGTTCAAGCAAATTCGTGTGGACTACTTGTTCGTCAAAATATCTTAGTATCTTAAAAAGTGATCAACTTCATGTAAAAACTTACCTTCAGGCTTGAACTAAAGGGCGAGAAAGCACAGTACATACTGAGCCTATGCATTAATCAAACATAGTGGTTTGTTGACATGATAGATGACCAGAAAACTAAAACGTTAAAAGATAGTCTCGGATTTAAATACAAGGGCATTCCACTTCACTCGAATCTAAAGGGAAACTCAAAACAAAGTTCTAAGCGGAAGTTTGAGTTATCCAATCAATTTTGAATAGCAAATGTACAAAGGAATACTTCATCAGATTCGAGTAAGCCAAAGGACGATGATGCACTGTTTTTATGTACACAATAATATGCACTGAACACAAGAGATAAATATATATTTACTTAAAATCAGCTCCTTTTAGGTTTGAGAACTTATCATGTTGATAGACCGGACACGCGATGTGATTTCCTGGTCTGACCCAACTTAACTCTTCATGGGGACCAGGATTAAATCCTTTAATCTAAAATAAAGTCAAACATAGATGACGTTAATAATATTCAAAGAGACTAAATATATTTAAAGCACACTTTAATATCAATATGGCTATTAGTGGCAGGGTTATCTACATACCTTTTCCCTTCCCTCATTAGGTACAGCAGGTTTAATGGGTAACCCTACTAAACGAGCTGCAGTGTCCACGCTTGGATTCAACACCACATTCAGTGGAGGTATGGATACACCTACAAAGAGGATAACTTCAAAGTAGCCATATCTTTACATAACGACATGATCATGTGCCAACTTTGCATAAAAATCAAATTGGGTGGGAAAATGCATCATAAGTGTATCTGTATGTCACATTACCAATACATGGAACATGTTTGCATTGATAATATGAATTACCTCCAATCATAGCACCAAAAGGTAGTCATCCTAATTAAATTCGTTACAGGCATTTTATATAATTTTCAAGCAATAATTCAATTGCAATACCTGGCTTCTTTAGCGATATCTTCTGGGGTGAATCTTTTAGTACACCTTTAAGCCTCTCCAACTGGTTACTAGATTTGAAACCTCTTTCTCTCAGTTCAGTCTCTGTTGCACAGCACCAAAATTTCATGGATGGGCCATCTACCACAACCTTAGACTGCCACTAATATACAACAACAAATAAGTGAATAGCTTTTCATACCAGTTAAATAGATTACGCCCAGGTACATGAAATTTTTTGTCAAATGGAGACATGCTTTCTGAGAAAAAAACTCACCAGTTCCCTATCTGCCATCATGGCCTCGAGTTTCTCTTGACGTTGTTTTTCTCCTGCTAGTTGGATACTGATCGGATCCTGAGGGTTGAATACTGGATTCGGGTAAGACCAGTTATCAAAGTCCACATCACGCTTTGCCCAGGTGTACCGATCACGTTCCAGTGGAGGCACTAGTACTGTCGAGTGAAGTGTATTTTCTGCCCACGGCTTTAGAATAGACAAAAGGCTGTTGATTCAAGTTGACACTAGCTAATCAGCTCGAAAATGTTGAACGAGCCAGCCATTGAACAACCAATGACATGACAAACCTTCAGTGACAACACAACGGAACTAAAACGGAGATGAACTGTGGCCAAATTGTATGCCCAGTATCATTTAGTCTTGTGAAACTTCAACAGACAGACAATTAAGTAACAATCTGAACATCAATTTAAAGTAAAACACGACTTTGACTACCTTAATTATGAGTGCTGGTATGAACTTGACATCATTCTGAGAGCCAATAGAAAATGCATTCAGAGTATTTGTGACTTTACAGTACCTGGTGCTTATCACGTCGTAATATTTTGACATTTTACACAGAAATTGTACATTGTAGTCTCCGAAAAGTACTGATAAGAGACTACATCACACGCTTAAACATTTTATAATTTTTCATTCTCTCACCTGATAAAGCTGTGTTGTTCTGAATGTATCAGGTTTCTTGGGATGAGCATTGGATTGTATCATAGTCTTTTTGCCCGGATAAGTCCATCCTTTCTCAGTCCTGAATGCCTTGACTAGGTCCTCTTTTTCTTTCTTTCGAAGAGCCTCTACATTAACTGGTACCACAGTCATGGAGTGATGGTACTCAGGACAGTACGTGTATCTGGTGTCAGGATTCTACAATGGAACATGAGTTTTAGTTGCATTACATCCATGACTCAAAACGTCATTAAAAATCTTGTATTAATGCAAGGTGTGAAAAAAAATGTGAATGTCACAGAAAATTGATGGTAATAATATACTTTTTGTCATTCGAATGAAATTCGCAAAGATTATGTGGTCTTCAGCCTAAAAAACAAACTTCCGGTTCACCTAATATGGCGGCACATAATGACGTCATAAATTACAACGTTACCAAGTTACCACATGACGCTAGAAACGGTGTTGTGACTTGTGAGTTGTGAGTGAGTTATGGGTCACATTCGAAAGACAATAAGCAATTATCACAAATAATTGCCAACTCGTTTATATTTTCTTCTTCGTGCAAACTCAAGAGTTCATACCTTTGCAAGTTGTTGCCTAAGTTTTTCTTTAACCATTTCAGTAGTGTTCAGTGTTTGTGTGCTGTAGTTATGCGCCCTAGTAACATCCGCTTTTATTGTTACCGGCATAGTCTTACTTCGTTCAATGAAATTTAGCTCACTTTGCCTTTTTATTGAATCCTAAAGACCAAGTATAAAGAATGAAGTTATTTACAAATAAGCAATTTCTAGCATAATTTATACTTTTTAATCACATTTAACTTGGTATTGATTATTACAGTATCTTAATACTGATGTGCAAGTCTGTACTCCCAATACATACAATTGACTTTTACCTTGTTTTCAGCGATGAAGTTAGGTACAGTCCCACTAGTGGATCTATCTTGCAAGTGACCCACAAAACTTTCATTGTAGTTGTCTATCGGCGTCCATTCTCTGCTTGGTTTTGGTCCCAAAAATACCTCTTTGGCAGGCTCTTCATTATTTTTATCAGCATCTGGCTGCAGTTCTGTTTGTATAAATGTCCAGTGGATCAATGTGGCTAAAATATGGCTACGGTAAAATTCAAAAGCGACGACAGTGCTACAAATGAGACAACTTACCTTCAAAATCCTCGGCAGTTAAGGGAACACCGAACTCTCTGCTCATAGAAATAACCATCTCAGCTGATGGAAATAATGCATTACGTACAGCATCGCGGAGTCTAGTTTGTCTGGACAACTACAACGATGCAACATGTAGTCACTGAGTTGATACGGTGTTGTTACATCTTTTCAAGAGGTCTACTTCGCAGTGCTTTTGGTTCATAATGTTGATGAAAGTGTTCATTTTAAATCACTGCTGAAAAAGTTTTTCTTCGATCTGCTTGATTGCAAATAATTTGGCAATAAATTCTTACCTCTTCCAGTCTAACTAGAGCCTCGAAGCATGCCTTAGGAACCATATCTCGCACATACAGTAAGGGCTGCTGTACAATAATAGATAATGGTTCATGTAGTTTGATTCTACACACATCTACGTCCAATGGCCCATAAAGACGGTTTGCAAAACTGAGGTCGGAATTGTATAGTACTTCAACATCTGAAAGAATTATAAAAAAAGATCAGTTTAAGTGTTTTCATCTAATTCCCTCACTAAACAGTTACTTGGGATATATCATTTATTAGGCTGATGCACAAAAATGTTGAACAGATAAACTGCTGCACTGGCTCCTTCAAATCGACACAAACATAAATAAATTAACCTGAATTTTCAGGTTTCGGTAGTGATTCCCACAGACGCTGAATTCCTCCATTTCGAAGACCTTCCAACACAAAGAGATGTATCTGTCCATCCAACAACTGAAATCCAGTTATAATATCCAGCTCTCGACACTTCTGTTGTTCTCTACAAATGAGTAACATCTTATTAGTGCCCATGCTTCTGCCTTTGTATGTTCCTTAAATATGAAACACTATCATTTATTCTAAAAAAATACGTATCTCTGTGTATAGTCTACACAACTGTGAAATCCGAAATTTTCTACATGTAGTTACCAATGGTTTCTACTTACACAGAAAGTTTGTATGTGGATAACGCAGCTTCTATGACATGTGGTGGCAAGTGATTCAGTTCAAGCGCAGTCGAGTTGAGTTCAGTGATCAGGGACTGTAGTTGTGACAGGAATGTCACGTTCTTGTAGTTAAATTTGAACACAATACGTGCAAAGGGACACTACAACATTGAAATACACAACATACCATGCATCAGTGTAGTGTAAATATATACAGCTTCCTGGACTCATTCCTATTCGTAGCTCAAATCAGGGTCTTTGCTGACACAAGCTAAAAGTAACGATGTATGTACACCCTGTCGGATACACCAATTTCACTGGCTTCATAGATCCAAGTCTTCTCAAGATGAAGTGGATGACACCACATTTTTGAAAAGGAAAACTAGAAAAGTCGTTACGTTGAACGTAACGTCGTGTGTCTGCCGAATGACGTCACAATGTAACCATGAGCGAAAAGTGGGATGAACCTCGTTTTCAGACGGTCACTTTTTTAGGCGGAAGACCACATACTCTGTCATTCGACAGACAACCAGTCACCCATGCACAAGACGGTTTGTATTATCCCGAATGTGTGAAAACCATTATTTGCTGTCCCATAAACAATTTGTTTTTACTTCCTGCTAGTAACGTTTTACTGGGTGAATTTGATTTATAATACAAGGTTGTGACCATCACCATTGTGACAAAACGAACACCGAGTCTTCAACATGCTAAGTGTAACTGTACATGGCATGACTGTGAAATGAATCAGTTGATGTGCAAGTTATTTTACCTGTGAGGACGTTGGCAAGGGCTCGTTGGCTGCTAGTTGTTCGGTGGTAACGAGAGGATGAGCTAATTCAACCTTAATTTTTAGTACTGTGCTACTCTCTAGGTAATGTCCTGCAGCAAGTGGTACATCAACTAGAAACACAAGTACATGTAATTAAATTCCATAACATGCAAATTTTACACACAATATTACATTATAAGGTTATCATAAAATCTAACCCTTAGCACGATGAAAGTATTGTATACTTACTTGGTCCATCCACAGCTCCCGCCACCCCAATCAGTTTTCCGTTTTGTTTGCCATCCTTTATTCCCAGAACATCCGGTAAGGGGCACTGACGGACTGCAGACTTGAGATTCATAACTTGTTGACCAAGTAAGAGACCTGAAAGATCAAACTTGGCAACTCCATATGGATCCCAAGGTTTGTCACGTCCACTGAAGGGATTGTGCAGTGTTCTTTTACCTGGAAAAATATTAAAAACTACAGTACACCGATTTATACAGCCTTGTATAAAGTATAGAAACTCCCTCTAATCTAAATAATAAATGTGATAGGATATTTGGGACACATCGGTACTTACTAGAAACTGTTCCAACGTTACTTATTTTCTCGTCTTCCAAGTCGTCACCAAACAATGTAGGTTTGAGCGCCTGCTTTTCTATAATGCGATCTCTGTCATGGATTTCAATCTGCAGTGGTGGACCGTGTAGAAACTCCCTCAGTTTCGATGCATTCAGGTTACCTAAAATGGTTAAATTGATTGATGCACCACACAAGTTTTCAACACCTATCGCAGCCATTCCCATTTTAAAGGTATTATTCACTGTCGAACGACAGAGTATGTGGTCTTCAACCTAAAAAAGTGACCATCTGAAAACGAGGTTCTTCCCACTTTCCCCTTTTGCCATGATCACAATGTGACGTCATTCGGCAGACACACGACGTTACGTTCGACGTAACGACTTTTCTAGTTTCTCAATCTAATTATGCTTCTTTTAACAATTTTATGTATTGCATTGACTTTACAAACCTAACATGCTTTGTAACTAGCACACCGACCTGTTAAAATGGCATTGATGTCGTCCCAATAGACGTTCTGTGCTTGTGGTCTCCCAACACTGGTGTGTACAGGTAGATTCATAAGCTGGTACTGTACGTAGGTCGGCAAACATCTGTAGAGAAATGATAATACATTTTTATTCAATACAGCTTCTGTGAATTCCAAATAATATTACTTCAAGTTTTTAAATAAGTTGCGTTTTATTTTGGAATACCTACATATTTTGGGTTTCATTCACATTAACGTGTATCCATTTGGATACCTTTCCATGTGCTATGTGGTAAATACTGTACACTTACTTCAGCTGTAAATCTGCATAGTTGATAGGTGTGTTTGGCATGTCATTGACCGACTGAACTTTGATGATGAGCGGGTTGAGTTTTTTCTTTTGTTCGTCTGACATTAGTGGCCTGTTCAGCGCAACGGAGAAAAACACATCCTCCAATCCCGTAACAGGATTTTTAATCCGATTTGTGTACGACATTATACCTGCAGTAGAAAATACTTGCATCAAACAACTGATCCAAAGTTATTATCATTATGTCATTCAACAAGTTTACAAACTCTTTTAACCTTTAAAAAGTTACCACAGTTGAGGATAAAATTAACATTTAAGTGTTAAATCATTTAATATGACCGTTCTGGGGAATATCCACAAAACAAATGTAATATCTGTGCAATTATCGTTACTTGTGTGTTTACATGTACTGGTATCTAATTGGTATCACCTTTTTTCTAATGGGCACACGTAAATATCTACCACTAATTTTGCACGCTGTATATTTCAGTACGTTTACTGGAAAAGGGAAGGAATGCTCTGGGTGGGTGAAATTACATTGTGTTGATTAATTCCATGGTAAAATGTTCTTCTCACGAACAGCGACAACAAGGACAATAGGAATAGTAGTTAGATTTTAACATCTACAATTTACTATTTCATCTACATCATACACCAACAACTAATCTTACCATCACTGCACGTTTCTAAAACAACAAAGAAATTTAGTTGGTGCATTGCATACATTCACACGGCATTGGTAGCAAATTAGTAATATTGTACGTAAGTATGATCACAGTAAGGTCTGTTTGAAAGGAAAGCCCGCGAAGAGAAAGTTTGTCTCTAACGAAAGGAATTCTCTGCAGCCTGTTGTATTAAAATTCTGTCAAGCAAAAAGGATTTTCTCATAATTTTGATCTTTCTCTTCACACAGACATTACTGTACTTGGTGCAAGGGTGGACTTGGCAATACGTATGTACCTTTTGTTGTCTTTGCTGTTTTGGGCGAAACATAAATATCATTATGTACGCGCTAAATATGAAATTTTATGTAGTCCTGTAACTGTCACTTATTCGTCGGAATGAATCACTGATGTGAATTTTTAAAGATTAAATGCACATTTGAGCACCACATATTTTACGTATCGACTCACCTGCACAAAAGAAATTTGCCATTTTGATGGGAATGCAACAAATTCCATATTTCTTGATTTTTTCTGCTGCAGCAAGAGCGGCCGCTTCGGCTTTCTTGTTTTTGCGTCCTTTTAATTTAGAGCCTGTTGATTCATCAACTGAAATAGTTTTAACATCATTCACTTGTGCATAAAACACATCCACTTTTGCTTACGGAGTAATTGCATCTTTTTAACTCAGGAAAAACTCACAATCAACATCTGTGCTGATTCTCTCGTTTTTGGATTCACTTCTAGATTTGGTTGATGGTTGCTCCCTTCTAGGTTCTCTGTATTTACCAGTTCCAGGAGTAGTTGGCTTTGACTGAACCTCGATGCTCTTATCAAGTCCTGCTAGTCTTCCTAATCTGCTATAGGACCTGTGTGAAAGAAATTTGTACCATGAAAGTTTTCCTGTTAGAAACTGTGTGTCAAAAGTTCACAGTGACTTTGTCTTGTCTTCAAACATCTCCAATCTTCAAAAACAAAAGCAGAAACCAACAAAATGATAAAGTAAGAAATTTTCAAATCAACACAACACTTCATCTGAACAGGTCCTGTCTGACCCCACATCTCCAACATCCGTTTCACTAGTTCTGCTCGAAGTTTCAATGCTATCTTCGCGTTTCCAAACAACTGGGTCAAGCTCCTGAGCAACATTCACTTCCTTAGTTTTTGAGGTGATTCTTGATGTTGCAGTTTTTGGCCTCTGTGATCTTTGAATACTTTGTGCGAGTGTTGTTGAAGCACTACGAGCTCTACTAGATACATCAGAAGGTGCCTTCTTTGTAAAGGCAGTGCGTTTGGCATTCCCTTTTCTGCTGCGTGCATCGCCTGCAAATGTACCTGGTCTTAAATTGACCCTCCGCTGCCCTTCATAACTATTCATTTTCCGTTTTAGTGTTTTTTCACTTTTTCCAGATGTAATTCCATCTTTAGAAATTTCACTTGTCCTGGATTTTGAAGTATCTTCTTCGACAGGAATTGACTTTGTTTCCTCATTTTTCTCATCGATCCTGTTGGTGTTTATAAATGTACAGTGGACCTTCCTTTGGGCGACCACCAAATTTTGGGAAGACAAGTGGTGGTCTTGCAAAGGAGGTTATTTTCTGTGTTATTTAATGTGTAACATCTAAAGTCTGATGGCCTTGCAAAGAGAGGTTGGTCGTGCAAAAGAAGGTCCGCCCAAGGGAAGTTCCATTGTACTGAAACTTTTAACCATTATATTCTTGTAGTGTATTTATGCGTAATTTCCACATTTGATTCAGAGTGTATTTTATCGTATTTAATA
>JBCAUI010462949.1:0-13797 GCA_038406195.1 Haplosyllis anthogorgicola
TCACAAGAATCAAGCAGCTTATATCCACAGTTGGACTTATATTACACTGACCATGATCCTGCACAACCAGTATCTAATCTTGATCCATTGACACCCTTCGTTGAAGGACAATCACAAAGTACCCAAATGGATCTGACAGAAACCCATAGACAATATATTGGGATGTCAACCAGTGGAACTGACAAATATATACATATGGCTTATTTGAAAACAGCAAACCAAGACCAGCAGTCATCAGAACAGGTAAGATTAGAAGGCAATACTTCCTCCAATCCCTTACATCCTGCACATATGACTACAGAAGACATATTTGCCATAGATCCCCTCACAAGAGATGGGTACAACACAACATTTACAGATACTGGTGGGACTCAAGGCATACATCAACTACAAAGATGGGAAAATAGGTAACCTCCCTGAATCTCATTATTTTCAGGATTTTGTACTAGTGCTGATCAAATGACAACACCAGATACAACCAGGAACATAGGTATCAGAATTAATATGGTCTCTTCCTATCACTATTTATGGAGGACTAGACCAATATTTACAGTATCTGAACAGGTATGATGGAGAATATTTAGAAGAGATAACAGAGGAGGACATGGAAGACTGGGCCAACCTAGATGAAGAGGAAAATGATGAATATGAGGAGACATTAGATGAGGAAGACAATACAATCATCAAAAACCATATTCAAAAAGTCAAGCCCAATAACACTATCCCCGCTGTCCCACCAAATGAATATAATGACCCAGATAATTTAATTCTACTTTGACAGGGCCAGGTGTAACCTCAACACCAGACCCACACAAAACAAATCCCACTGATATTGTTGATGTTAATAATGAAAGTTTAGTTCTGACAGGTACACTGAGACCTGATGACCCGGATCCAATAGAAGAACAAGTGGTGAAAGATGAAAATGAGATTTCAAATAATTGGGTTAGGCCTAAGACCCCCAAAATTCTTCAAATCCCAAATATGGCAAAACCAAATCAAGATGATGTGCTTGTGGAGCAAGTAATTCTCTTGACAATAGCTCAAGTAAAGAAAGCTTTCACATCACAGCAACAAGCCACTGAGGCAATTCATCAATCTATTTCTAAAAATTTCAGGACTGAAAAGGAAAAGCATAGAGCTGAGATGCATGTGCTAATAGAGGCACAAGAGGCCAAATTTAAAAGAATTCTCTTAGAAAAAGAAAAAGAGTTACAAAAAAAGGTAAACCAGAACTCAGCAGCCAGAAAACTAGGAGGCAATAAACTTGATAGCATAACCAGACAACTAAAGACATTAACGGACAGTCTTGACACTTTAAAGGGTAGATCCAACCATTCTCAAGCATCTGCCTTTAGAATAGCCATGCATCAAAAAAAATAGATGCTTTAAAAGCAAAGGTGCAAAAAGCTTTTCTAATTGACAAGGCAAATAAAGCCAAAAGTGAAATGGTAAAGAAACTGCAATTCACTTGCCAAACTGAGGGTCAACAACACCAAGCTACAGGCTCACCCAGAGCCAACTCAGTTAGACTCATGGGTCCCCCAAACCCAGTTCCTTTGTTAGCAGGAGACGATAATGTCAAATATCCTGATTATCCATGATTACATAATGAAACACCAGCACAATATAAGTGTAGGGTAGAACAAGAAAGACAAGAAGCAGAAGCCCATCAAGCTCAAGAGAGAGCCAGATGAGAGAAACTCAAGGATAGTTTTACTCAGATTGTACAAATTTTAAACAACCAGAACACACTACAAAACAAATCTAAACCTGCAGACAAAATGTTTCTAATCCCTAAGCCACATAATGGCATTAAACCTGAAGAGGACCCCAACAAATGGTTGGAATTTATGCATTATTGCCAATTCCATGAAAAAGCAGGGACAATAACAACTTTCCAAAACAGCTAGAAATGTTTGGGATAATAATGTTAGATGTGGCACAAGTTTGCTTCGATCAAGTGGGCAAAACAAAAACTAGCCTAAAAGAATTAGAAAGTGCATTCCTAAGTAGATTCAATAAGCATGGTAGAACACACAAGCAGCAAATTTCCTTGTGGAATAGACTAGCATTTGACCCATCCAAGGAGGACATTTATAAGTTTGCTGAAGATGTTAAATCATTAGGTAAATTACTAAACATGTCAAATACTCAAATACTACAAAAATTTAAAGAAAGTATGCCTCCACAGATTGAGGCAGGTCTGTTAAATGCTGAGGCCATGCCTACATTGGTGAAGTTAGGCAGGCAACTAACAGACATATATCAACTGCAACCCACAACTGCTCAAGCAACATGTCTATCACACTTAGAACAGCTACAAATTGAGGCTGAAATCACAACCAAATCTCTACCAAAAGGAAATCATTCACAAAAGGTTACATCAGTTAGACCACAACAACAAGACAATAATCACAGCAGTGACAATGACTATTATAATGAAGAAAATTACCAAGGCAATTTCTCAAATCAGAGAGGTAGAGGTAATAAGAGATCTAGAGACAGCAGGGGGAAATTTCTTTCTGAGAAGAAGAGGTGGTCATGGTAGAGGTAGGGGGTACAACCCTTACCAAGAAGAATTTAACCAAAGAGAACATTACAGTGATCAAAGTCACCCTGACCTGAGACAACCCAGCGGCAGAGACCACTGGTGGGGTGGCCACAGCAGAGGCTGTGGCCAAGGAAGGGGATGTGGCCAAGGTGGCAGAGGTCATGGACACTACTACCAGGATGAGGGCTATGATGATAAAAACAATCAGTACAATCAACAGTACTATCAACAGCCCCAAACATACAATAAATATTATCAGGGACAGGTATATACACATGCACCTGCTCCCCAACAACAAGCCCCACATCCTCAAGCAGCAGAACAGCAAGGTGCACAAGAACAAGGTCACATTTGTACAATATGTAATAGACAAGGTCATTATGAATGATACTACCTCTATGCAAAACAAACTATTAATGATCTCTGTAATAAAATGGGCATAACAGGTGAACAAAATACACAAGCAAATTTAACCTAAGGGAGCCTCATAGTGTTGATGGGACTCCTACCCCTGATAGGCAAAAAGTAGAATATGATGCTAAAAACAAACAATGCATAAAAGAAATTAAACAAGATGCAAGACTGTACAATCATACACCAATTGATGAAAGTGAATGTGTAGACAAAATGATATTTATATATCAGCATTTTGCCAAAAACAAAAATGTAGGTGACAATATAAACCTCATAGAACAAACAGATGATGTTTATGCATCCCTTAATAACAACATAGAATATGGACTGTACAAAGATCCATTAGAAACATACAATTTTATGTATGAATTAGAGAACAAAAATGGGTGCATGCACAAATGCTACTCACATACTGAGAATCACAAAGACCAGAACAATTGCATACAAAATATAAATTCATACATACAACAAATATTATGAGAACAAAGATACTCTAGCAGAAATATATGAATTAGACAATGAGTGATCTCAATTTTACAACAATGAACATGAATGCATGTTAAGCATAACAGACATAGAAAAGGAGACACAGACTGATTTTCAGTCTGGTAGGGCCTACTCACAAGAAAATGCATATCACTTTTACAGACATTTCTCATCAAATATACCAATGTATGAAGAGATAAAATACAAACAAGCTAGCAAAGTAGACATACAAGATACATCAGAAATACTATACAAAGAAATATTTGAAAATGAAGAGATAGCGAATACAGAAAACTCTAGAGGAAGAAACATACCAATATACTCATAATACAAACACAAATCAAGACTCAGCCAGATCAATGTACTTTACAGGAATGAAAAGCAATAGCAGGCTAGACAGCCAGTAACGCGCAACCTAGGCTTAGCTACTTACTACATCTGAATTAAAATCGAATTAGAAAAAAAAGGTAATTTACATA
The DNA here is from genome assembly GCA_038406195.1 of Haplosyllis anthogorgicola. Lineage (NCBI taxonomy): Eukaryota > Metazoa > Annelida > Polychaeta > Phyllodocida > Syllidae > Haplosyllis > Haplosyllis anthogorgicola. The sequence continues at coordinate 3,934 of JBCAUI010462949.1, forward strand.
TTTATTGTAAAACAATTCCAATGTTAAGTGGCTCATAACAAACTCAGAAATCCTTCAGCAGTTCACAGAAATCGTATCATTTTGGAAACGAAGAAAACAAAGGAGCGAACGAAAGAATTTCACGCTGTGCTTTTGATGCGCTATTGTTAAACTTTTGATACGAATTCCGTGTACTGACACACACTGTAATAGATTTAACTTTTCTTCTGCACTATGCACCCTACGCATACTTCCAAAGCGTACCGAAACGTCTGGTGCATATTTTCTGATTAGACGTAAAAACGCCTATCATCTCTCTACAATCGTCGCACTAACCTTGACACCGCTACTACTCCCAAGACAAACAAGTAAACACCATAATTTGCTCTACATTTTGCCAGGCTCCAAAATGTACAGCTTCAACCAAAACAATAAAAGTAATGTAGCCATTGCATGACTACACCTTTTTGTTACTTAAGGATGTCGGTTTTTATGATAACACACATACACTACACATATTTGCGAACTAGCAATTGTCTGGCCTTCAATGCCCAGTGTTCATTGTTTTCCATATCGATAGTTTGCTTAATAAACTATGAGTTCATTGTCTGCAAACATACCATGAGGTTACTAATCTGTGAAATGACAACAGAAAGTGGATGGGTAGGCAATTATTTTTATTGAATAATACACCTCCTTCTACAGATCCAAATGGAGCCAAACAAGGAGAAATTAAATACGAGATTAAGCGTTCAAATAGAAATTTTAATTTGAACACTAAAAATCCAACTAAAAATTCCGACTGCTAGGAGGGGGGCTCCATGTCTGTAACGCCCCTCGAATTCACCAATGTCTAACTAGTTTACAGGGTTGTGATTTCGATTTTAAATTTGACTCTGCTAGAAACTCAGTCTAAAAGTACTTACCATGTGTTAACTGGAGCAACTGGCCACTGGTTTGTAAATGTCGTTTTCCATGCCCCATAACTGATAATTTTTATGGTAGGTCAGTGTCACTTCATCAAGCAACCGACAACTCTTTACACATAAGTCTATGGAACAATAAATCAGATGCTAACAAAATAGGTTAGTCACAAAATGACTACACAAATTAATAACGCTTTCTTTTGTGCGTGCGGCATGTCAATGAAATGCATGCCTTGAGAAATTGACGTGAACAAAATAATAAGAATCAAAGGTTCTTCATGCCCAAGAACCGTGGTCGAACCGAATTTCCGTAAACCATATACCATCATTATGACAAATTTTGGAACAATGGTAGAATACCAAGTTCCTTTTTTAACTGTATAATGTCCAATTGCTACGTGAGATATCTAACTGTTATATTTTTCGCTGAATGATGTCACATAATGGGGCCCAGTTTGTTTGGGTTTTACAGCACGTGTGGGAGAGGTCACCACGTGCACATGTATCGTGTAGTTAGTTAGCCTAGAGGTCAGCATTATCGACTTATGTTAATAACAGCATAGAAACTGCTGCCATCTTCCAGGCCGCTGGACGGCCTGTTTACACAGGAACTGGAAATTGCATGTGCTTGTTTTTGCCACACAGGTACATCAGACTAGGCAAAAAGTTAAGTGTTTTGGACTAATTATCATGATTAAAGATGGCTAGTCGGTAGACCCAGTAGGGCGAAAGTAGACTATCGTAACCATTACGGTTTTATCACTGTCATCACTGTTAAGCCTACAGACTTGGAAAGCTTGTTAATACCTATGCATGTGTATATTCTTGGTTTAGTGGTAAAGTGATAAACTAGTTGCATATTACAATAAAGAATTTTCGCAAGACATATTTGACTTGATTGGCGATTCATTTTGATGACTTATTCAAAACTTTTTTATTTCAATTTTGTTATTCTCTTGTTGCAAAGATATCCTCTATCAGATATTGAACTTAGCCCAGCAAATACAATAAAATCTATTTTTGTTAAGAACAACTGGATTAAATACCAACATAGTCACAGCGAGAGTTTCTATCTCTTACAGACTGTTCCTAAGACGTGAATTCATGTGGTTATAGACTTTAGGGTCATTTTATGAGCTTCAGTATAGTTCTCTCTGTTTAACTGAATGAAGAGCAGTGATAATTCTTGCACAAAATCCAATACCTTCCGAATATCACCCATAGAAACGAAACCTTTTCAAATTCGCTATTGCAGACTTTCTCTGTGGATTTCATTTGAGATTGTCGCTGGCGCTTTCAATAAGACAGCTTATAGGGAAATGAGTCTGTCACTTACAACCTACCAAGGTCACTGGCAACAGGATATCACTGGGAGATGTTGGTGCAATTAAATTTTCGAGGAGATCGGCAAAACATTAGCTTTTGCCAATGTGGCTACGGAGATAAATGTTAGTAAAATCAGCTTCTGAAATGGTTGTCAATTTAGAACGTTTGGGAACAAAAACATCTGATCCTTGCTTATAAATGCGTATTTAAAGCACTGTGTGAAATCATACTGTTACAAAACATAGATAATTTTTATCCTTCGCATACTTACTGTACATCCATGAAACATAAAGACCAATTTCTAAAAGCACATTTTGTATAAGAATTTCGTAAAGTTTGTCAATGATTTAACCTCAATAATATAAACCTCATTTCATAGCAAACTAGATTCTGAGAATACAGTTGATAAATTGGCGTAGCAAATAATGACAATGCATGCAAAATGTTCCTTTAGAATTACCAATCGCATGCACCTCACATCGGGAATCTATATTTAGTACAGATCGGTTTCTGTCATTTATCAAGATTTGAGATCTCGCTTAATATGCAGCTGGCTTCATGTGATAACTCAGTTGTATTTCAAATTGAGAGCTTCGTAATTCATAATTGTCAATTTAAGTCCCAATGTTTAAAATTGTTGAAGATTGCTTTAAGTATTCACACATCGATAATCACAGACGAGATAATGTTTCTTTTTCACCATGTCTCAATAATGAACCTAATTTTACTATTTAAATTTTAAATGAAGCAAAACTGCATTTACAAAAGCATTCTGTTTTATTATTTTTAGTGATACCCGTTACAGTTCCCTGTCTCGGTCAAGCCATTTGAGGGAACATTGGTAGCCCTGATTTGAACTTGGCATGACTCCATCGCCGAGTTCTTAAGGCTTTTGAAAGGCACCACATCTCTCAGTAGTGTTGAGCAGACACTTGTGTATTTCAAACTACTAATTTCTTGTTATACCACAAAGTTATGTTTTGAAGGCGTTCTTTCTTTACAGAACACACCGGTCGCATTAGATTTGATTTTGTGTCGTTTGATCTGTGACTGGGTCCAAATAAGCTGACAATACGAGTAATCAGAACATCATGATAAATGCATTACTGCTGATTCGTGATTGAGTTCCTGATTAGGTTTCCAAACAAATATTCTCGGCCAAAACAGTGAAGGTCATTTCTGCTAACATGCATGTGTCTGCAATGAGCATAGCAATGCTCAATGCAATAGAAATTGCCAGACTTCAAGATGATCAGCACGGGAGTTATTTTAAAAGAAGAAAAACATGAAATAAATGCATGCAAAACGCTTGATGGTCTTAGGCTACCGAAGCTCTTGTTTTTTACAATGTCGCTGGATGCGACAATGAACATTACTGTTGCTGTCAATTAAGCAGGTGATGAAAGTTCTGTGAATTGGTGTTATTTGCATCAATCCTGAAATCCTTTATTCCCTCCCAATCATTTTCAATTTCACATAAACACGACTTCCGTGGGATGTCTGCTTACTCTTAATTCAGCTGATTTAGCTTGGTTAGTTTTTTCCTTCGTGCAATTAATTAAATAAAATTGAATAAAATACAAGGATCGAAACTTGTTCTGTTGGCATCAGCAATAAAACGTTTCATATGGAAATTTGTGCCTGACTCTTGTTTTTGTGGGCAATAATGAACAAGATGAATACTTTTGCATTACAAAAGTAGACTGCAGAAGCATGCAACAACACCCAACACCTACATACGGAAACTGAAATACATTGCGGACGGCAATAAATGGTCACCTCAGACATGATCCGTGAAGTGGATTGAGAAACATCTTGATTGAGTACAATTTTTTTTCCGATCACCGCACTTTGAAATCCTGCCAGTGCGATGTAATCCAAATGATTAAAATGGCCTAATTATTAAATGGCAAGAGTTTGGGATGGCCTTGAAATGGCTGATGACTCTCAATGAAATAACACAGGCAGCTTTTGACACTAAACTGCCAAACCTGACAGTACTAATTCATACGACCCGTGTGATTTGTTCGATGAGTGAAACTTGACCTCGGTCGGTGATAATTTACCCATGATTCAGATATCAAGTCCAATGTTAAGAAACATCTAACAGAATAATAGTTGATACACATGCACAGCCGAAGAGACTAGTCACCTTCGAGAGTGTGAACATACTGCACATTGTATTTGTAATTGACCTTTAAGTAGAACTCCATAAATGTTCTCAATACAAAATTAAATCACAACTTGTGAATTGATAACCCCAGGGTCTGTATATTAGCCAAGAGGGACATAGAATCATACCTCACAGTTACATGAACATTATACATTCAGTCTCCAGTGGGATATGTTACCAGAAAGCTTCACAAACAACAAAAACTGTAGTAATCCAGGCTACCATATGATGCAATGTTTAAACCGATATTTTGTTCACTGGAAAAGAGGGGAAAATGGGAGTTTCTGAAACTAAGGCCAGAAGTGCAGGGTAATGGAAGAGATACAATCAAACAAATATTGCGCCAGTGTAGGAACTTTGGGCTTGAGTTTTGGGCCCAAGATTGAAACAATGCCTTGTCCTATTCAGGGTTCTTTCGCTAACTCTGGAAAGGTTAAACAAAAGTTTCAAACACAAATTACGTTTCAGTTTCCTGTAATAGAAGTGAAAGAAAAATAAAAACGATTTTGTCCAAGACGTGAAACTTGCTCTTGTTTGGGACCACTTGGAAACTAATGAAATACACGTAGTGCTATTGACGCCATAAAAACCTGGCGTAAAATGTTACTTTTCTAAATATTGGACATTCTCCCTCAGATTCGTGACAGGAGATATATGGCATGTTACCTCGGTATTATGCAGATTACCTTTTGAGTGACAATGATATAGAAGCTACATATGCAACTGTCCAGAACTAATAATCAATATCTATTTCCTGTTGAATAGATCTGTTGAGACTCGACAAGACATTCTCCAGGAAATGATCTTTTAGTGCTAAGAAAGGAAGATTTCTTCTCTTCTGTTGGATTTACAACGTTCGGGCATCAGATGTGCATTAGCGGTTCCAATAAAATTCCATTACACAACTAAAGTTTACTTCTTTACTGACATCTATGCCCTTGATAGCGAAAAGATTGGTCATCCTTCACCCTTTGTTGGTGTTACATTTCCCGTTGGTTGCACAGTATAAATCCATGTTGTCACCAAGTCAATTAAATTGAGCTGTCAAACAATGCGTGCAGGTATGAGAGGATGAAATTGGCTTCATATCAAGGCCGAGTTACCGGATGAACTCTTTAAATTTCCGGCGAATGGCCAGTGACACTCCTGTGTATTCAGACCCATGTTGGAATAAAATTTCATAGGCTACAGTCAGTACAAATATGTTTGCAATATTTTGCGACTTGTACAACAGATTTTGTTTTCAATTTGCTTTGCTATTTAGTTAAAACTCTGACGCATCAATCAGTTACTAGTTCATAATTTGTAGGCCCTTGTAGTCTAAAAGGAACTGATTTTCCTCTTTCGTGATGTGTTAAAGGGTGTCTGTTCGTTTTTTCTTGTGTTCGGATAAGGATTTCAAAGAACGTGTCGTACATGTTTGGGCACATCCATTGCGCTCAGTACTGCAAGACCTTTAAGAAGAAAGACAAGATGGGAATTACTTTCAAGTTGCAGGAAATGAAGCATGTAACTTCCACGTGACTTAGATGTAATGAATCCCACTACACATCTAAACGACGAATGGATGAGCTAAGTGAATGACCTAATCCCACAGCTTAGCACTTTAGATGCATGTGCTGGACTTAAGAGCAAAACGACGAATAAGAGATGGAAGTTCGAAAATAGCCCCGGACTGTTGATGGTTGCTTTGCTATTAGTAAATAGATTGTTGCGTTATCGCAATGAAACTTATTATGGCGATGACGGTTCATTTGTTTTGTCAGTGCATCACATCTGTTAAAAGTTCACTAACAATTCATAATCGGCTCACAGCATTATTAACAGGCGCAAAAAGACTAAACGAATCTTTTCTTTTGTTCAACTGCTTGAAAGTTTCTTGGTGGAGGACGACTGAAGACGACTGCAAGTGTAATGCAAAAGCAAATAAACAAATACTCTGTGACAGGGTCTATTGTAAATTATTTTAGTTTCTAACTTTAAAACAACTATTTCCCAAGTCGATGATTGGGCGATTCAAAATAGAGAACTGTTAGATATTCAATAGATTAGTACACATTTTGGGCGGGATACATAGTTTCTTAACACAACGTGTTTATAATTATGACTGAACCCCGAGCCCCCATTGTGAAAGAACTCACTGTCAAACGTCAGGAATCTAGACTGGAACAACAAAGCAATTTGTTTGATGTATCGTGTTTTGTACTGGTAGCATCTTGACCTTAAAGTAGGTGGAATTGCAAAATAATCAGATATATTGTGATGAACATAAATCAAGTTCAATAAATGTCGCCGGGTAGCGCACGGTTAAGGACGCTACAGGCTCTCGGTACAACATGGTAATTCGTAATGTCTGTGCGCAAATAAATGTGTTAGGGGTGTCAACGACCCTTCAACTTGGCTCGAAGCAGGACCTGTCTTCTGAGCTCGATTAGAACTTAGGTTGATCACGTCATAATTTGATGTATATAACTTAACATTAAATGCATGTCATACTTTTTAATCCGTGTTATTACACATTTGATGTTGACGGGATTTATTAAAGTGACTGAATTCATGTGATATTCCTGTACTACTGTGTTAGTAAATAACAGTTTAAGTGTGCAGATATTCATCGGGAATTAGAAATAGATCTTGATTCGAATGGATCCGATAAGGAATCGGCACCATGCCTTAGGTTTCTGTGCAGGGCACCTTTAAGGGATCAACATTGAAAGAAAAACTTGAGAAGCACTTGTAAACCTTGACGAAAATGATCAAATTTGTAATGTTTAATGCGTGTCTCTGATAATTGTACATAAAGCAGTTTTTTTCGTTATTTGATTTCCCTGGATTTGAATCACTGCCCAGAATGTTTGAGGCTATTTGGCAGATAACATTTCCACCATGCTGCAATGATCTTTCCAGAACCATTCAACTTCAAGTCTGTCCATTTGATTAATTCGAGGTGCGTTATGTATATTCTTATCATTTAATGTGTATTTTTATATCTGACATGTTTGTGTCAATAAGTACAACGTGACGTTATTATTGGAAAATATTTTCGATTAATGAATTTAATTTACATGTATATTGAAACAGCTGAGCGTTGTTATTTATGCACAAACACACTCAAATGCAGGAAAGTCCCTTTTTACAAGAGCCAGTTCAATTGATCACATTTCCGCCTATTGTATAAACAAAGTTAGATTTTAGGTTTAAATTTTCAGAGGAATCTTTTCCACACATATTTTAAATGAATTATATGGACTATATTCTTATACTACCCACTAAAAAGAATTTGCCATATCGCCATATTTTATGACATATGTCATGGTCGAGGAAAGCTTTAAGAGTATTTAAAGTACAAAGTATCAAGTCCTAAATTTAATCAGGGTTCTATTACTCAATTTAAATTATTATTCCTAATGTAATCGTGGCATGTGTAAAACATTATGCATTCGAAAACGCAAAATCGTGCAGTATTGAAACTCTATTCAATAATTTTGATAAATTAATAGTATTAGCAAGTTAGCCAATTGGTCTTTTTCCTTAAACATGAGTAGATTAATAAGCCTTCCGGAAAAAGCCCAGCTCAGAGTTCTATCATCCAAAGCAAATATGAAACGTTCGGTTCTTTTTCAGAGTGATAAAGAATAGGGGAATGAGAATATTGGTGTCCAATAAAGGCTGTGTTCCATGTGATGTAAGGAATTTAATCGGATGCAGCAGCTGTGGTTCGGGAAAGCTGCAACCGATGACATTACTACAGTAGGCCTGTGCCACAGTATTAGCAGCTTCTGAAGCAGTGCCGCTTTCCCACATAGTACAGCGTTTGCACTGAATGCTGCTGCCTTTGCTTGCCTCTGTATGAAAGGCTGTGTTTTGAAGCTAGACCAAGTCACAGGGTTGGAAGAGCCAGGAGCTTTTGATTGCTTCCGTGTTCGTTTTATCCATTTTGACGATCTGCTAAAATGGGGTACAAATTGTTTATATTTACAGGATGCTGGATATGAAATTCGTAGCTATTGTGGGATAGTTATACATATATGCTTATCCTAGGAATATCTCTCCTCGAGTACACATATGGATTAGTGATTGTGAACAATGCACATATTCAGCTGATGCCACAAGTTCAGTATTGAATGGAAAGGCAATGTTTGAACACATAAAATATCTCTAAATGCTTAGAGACTAGGGGAATATTTGTTGAAGGTGTGTTGAATGCAATTGCGGATAAAACTAGACTTCAGGTTTATCCATTTTGTAAACAATAGGGAAGGTTTTTGTCGAGTGCAGCAGCAATATCATGTGAAAAACATATATCTAATCTATAGTTTGTGCACATTCACAACAGGTACATTTGATGGATAACTAGATTACTAAATATTGGAAGGGATCAACTTTAATACGTCTAGCGTTAAAGAGGCTTCAGTATCACGTACACATAGTCTATCCATCCACCTGGGACGAGAGAAGATGGGCAAAGTAATCCGGTTTGATATAACACTAAGCAATCCCAATGGGATCTATCATCCAGGAGATGTACTGTCGGGTCAAGTGTCCCTTAAAGCAAGGGAGGACATTCCCATACATGGTAATTTCTTATGTTATAATTTGATCAATTTTTAATGCATGAAGGAGTTTGTCAAGTTAAAGCGAATCCATCATAGTGAAAATTGTGTGTTCTGCTGCATTAAACAAGGGCACGTTGCAGGGACATTTGCTGCCACCCAGAAGAAAATATAATATACATTAGCTTTCAGTTTTCTGATTGACTTTCTGTTTGTGTGTGGGTTTGCCTTTGACTCACCTCTACATAGTTGTCTGGGTTCTCATTATTTGTTCATCGCGGATTTCCGTCCGTCTGGTTCTGAACAAATGCTTTATCAGACACTTCATACGCATGAATGAAACTTTCAAAATAAGGTTACCAGGAACTATTGTGACTTAAAATTTGTTTTTAACTTTGTACAGGCTACAATTTAAACAGAGATTTCACGCATCACACTCGGTGTGATTCACAAAACTATAATGGCAGTAACTAATTCTAAACATTTCTACCCAAAAAATAGTCATAGATTTTCTTCATTCTCCTTCGGCCATATAAATGGTAAATGCATCCTAAAATAAGCCGAATTAGCATGTCCATAAGGACCTATTTTGGTACCCTTGTATCCAAAACTGGAGAATGATATCCATATAAAAATACTCATGATCTGCCATTCTGGCGAGATGCCTCTCTCAGCCAAGAAATTAGTCTATGTGCCTTTCTCTCCTTGGCCATTCAGTAGGATGCGATATCCTTTTCCATTTGCATGGGAGAATATTCTCAGATCCGCCTGACCGTCAGTATGATGCTTATCTAAAGCCAGGGTCTCACTGTTTATTTCATTCCTCCGGTAATTCTGAGCTTCTCATTGGTCAGCCACCAATGGGATCTGAGCCCAGATCCAATCCTCCAGCTCCCAGATCCAATCC
>JBCAUI010463060.1:0-13796 GCA_038406195.1 Haplosyllis anthogorgicola
GCAAGTAATACATCTATCGGATTGAGATGAATTCACCTAGAAATACAGAAACTACGTCCGAGAGGAATCTAATCAACCAAATTATACCAGTGTAGCAAAAGCAATTCCCGAACAATAGTATTTTGTATCCTTTCCTGTCGCACAGGTACCGTATTCCCTCTAAATAATGGCACCCCCTCTAATTATGGCACCCCTCTTCATGAAACGAAAATAATTAAATGAATGTTTAGTGAGATACAAAACCAAGGAATTTTTCCTTGCTGAAAGTTGTCTTTTAAGTGTTGATCCATATTAAATATGGATATTTAGATTGACAAAACTAAGTGAAATCCACTGTTGGTGTCACTTAAATTTGATATTTCTAATTTTTTATTAAGGCACCCTCTTAAGAATTGGTCTTGGCACCCGGTGCCATAATTAGAGGGAATATGGTATTTTGTGGTGTAAATGCATTATTTTCCTATGGGTGTTATCCATTGGTAATTTACACCTAACAGGAAACTATTATCCATTTAGAGTTAATCCAAATTTATGCCAGCATGCAATGTTTAAATAACCAGATTTTTAGACGCTTCTACCACATAGCATTTGTTACTGGGCACTACAGAATAGGCAGTGAAATTTGTCTCCAGATGCAAAAAACCATCACTCTTTGATATTTAATGTACCTCAATTTCTGTACACTTTACTGACGCATGTTTGTTTATCTGCCAGCCACTCCGTTCATGAAAACACAGCTAATGGGATTGCTTACTGTTTGTCATGTTAGGTTGGAAACACCTTCTTCAAGAGACATGCAAGGAAAGCATTGCTCTTTTGAGATGCACTGGCTTCCTCTTCATCACTCAAAGCTCAGCCCAATTTCAACTGCAGCTTTTTGATTCATTGAGCACGGTTAAAAATGTTCATGTTATTTAAATGTTGATTTGATTATATTCTAATACGGTAGTGAATTATTTTATGTTCAAGAAAACTGATCTTAGTAAAACATAAAGCACCCAGCACAAATTTATATGTGCTTTTAAGTACATTGTAAACATTACAGAAAACATTCATGGAGATAATCAAAGCTACCTTTGTTGTCTTGTTCAGTCTTGAAAACAAATGAATTCATGAAACACCTGCTTACTGCAAAATTTTATACAGAGATTCTACTTAATGATACTCATGACGGAAACCAGTGAATGCATTCACTGCCGTTCACTGTGATGTTACCATGCTATCAGTATTTATTGGATAAAATTACAAAGAAAATTTTGTTAGTTTAAGAGCAAGATACTCAATACGTTTGCCCATTTGGTGTATCTTAAAATAGATGTATTATTGAAATGACGCCAAGTAGAGTTAGGGGATGTAAAGTTTATGGACAATGTCCAGTGCATAATCTCATGAAAACGATTTCTTGATTTTCCACATGATTCTACAATGGTGTAGTTGTCAGTGACAATTGGTAATGATTGCTGAATAGCCCCTCATATATAATGAAATGCAAATATGCAGCTATATGAAGGGAAGATATTATCATGAAATGAATTCTTGTTTGCAGCGGTAAAGTTACCTACCTCATTGTGTTACAGATGCCCAAATCACAGGGCGCTGGTGGCACAATTACTCCAATGTCACTGCATTCCTTGTACTTTACGTTAATTTATCACTTTTTGTAATTTATTTCATCATGACATGCCATCATTATTTATAAAATCTGGTTTGCAATACGCAACATACAATTGTAAATGACATATGTATTCTCTTTGCAATTCTTCGATGTTAAAATGAAGCCCAAGGGTGTGGCCTTGTGAGATTCTAATGAAAGCAGTTAATCAGATTGCCAATGTTCAATGGCAAATCCTTTACTGCAGTGTACAGTGCATACCTGGCCATCAATAGTTAATTAGATTACTGAGTAAAACAAGTGGCATTTTAACACTTGACATTTGGGGATCAGTTATCAGTAATAATTGACCCTTAAACCTTTTAACTAAATAATTATAAGGCTATTATGATACACCCACATAAAAACCACTATACACCAGCATAAAAAACACCGTATTAAACGAATAAAATTGTTTTAGTGCGTTGGTATGTTCCAATTGAAATTGTAGACTAAAGAGAAATACATATATAACATGAACAATTATCATATTGTTTAATGTGTAATTTAGTTTTAACTGTCCTAAATCGGGTCTTATTCGCCTCTTGGTATTTAGGATCCTTTTACGTGTCAAACTTGAACGTCTCTATTTGATCGTTAAACATTTACCTTAGCCACCTAGGATAAACAACGCATATCAACATCATTTGCTTAGTAAAATAGTACGGTACTTAAATCATGTTGCTAATAGACTGATATTTACCATACACCTCTTACTAAAATGTTAAGAAAATGTATGACCTATCACCTCTATTTGGCTAAAAAAATGTGAACAATTCTTTTGTTGCTAGACTTATTTTGCAACATGAAAAACTTTACTTTTACATTTTTTAATGTAGGTTTTAAATGATCAATTACTTATTGTTTACTCATTAGGAAAAAAGTGATCTTCAAGCTGTTTCAAATCCATTAGATAATTCTACATAAAATTGATCCAAAATAGATTCAAATGAACATTATGTAACGATCAAGACTCAATACACTTATTATGCTTTAAATGGATCATCTTTACATGGACTTGTTAACGAGATCGCTTTAAATAAATAAAAGACAGCCAACTGTAAGAGGCATTGATTTACTGGGTGGTGTATTGTAACATGGGATACCATACCTGTGCTTGCTCTCCCTGTCCTTTGATCCAGATCAACCATTACTGATCACCGCGGAAACATGAGACATTTTAGTCCAGAATGTGGAAATAAAATATGTTTTGGGTTAATATGTTATCCGAGGCAGTCAGCCATATTTAATATCCCTCCATAAATGGTTGTTCCACTCCAATAATTCTGGGAGGAGAAATGCCAGTGAACGTTCAGTCAATGATTATTGGGGTCATCAGCAAACCAAGGCTAAACCAATTAATTCCTCCTGTAGTGTCGTTGCCTTTCCAAGCATTGATGCACCTTATGAAAGTTTTACAATGAAACGAAACTTTATATTGAATGTTATTATAGGCATAGGTTTATAAGGATGAGTCTATGTTATCGGCAAGACCAGACAAGTGGGTAGAAAGATCTATCTCAAGAGGTTTTATTGATAAAGCACAAATAATACTTCCTAGATGTACAACTGATAATAATAAAATCATTGTTTCCGTAATAAAAGAATGTAGACTACGTACTTTATTCCCACAAATTACTTTATAGCATCGTGCAATTCTGCGGTTATAAGAGTTCATATTTATGACATTTCTACCAATACACCTGTCTAAAAACATATTGATCACACTTTTGGTGATCGGCAAGTGAAACAGATAATTACATAGGCCTCATTTATTGGTGCTCCCAGAGACTTAATACCGCACATGGAACGATCAATGGGAGCATGTTCCACTAAATCACAAATAGGGATTTACCTTTAATGGTGTTCATACATTTAACATGAAATAACAATGACTTTTTGTTTTTCATTGGATCAACAATTTTAACTATGAAACTGTACAAAATAGTATCTAGCAAGTTTCATGAATCCAACAATTCTTTATTGATATTTTACTTTATTTTACTTTATTTTACTTTACTTTATTTTATTTGTATTTATTTATTTTTCTTGCATAGGGTGTCTGTCTGTTTAGGCGGACTACCCCATTATTTTGCACGCAAAATGCGAATCGAGCTTACTTACAGTCGGAAAAGAAGTTTTGGAAAGAGCTATTCTGCGGTTAAATTATGTGATGGTATGCCAAAGTGCAATACTAAAGAATAGGATTTTGACATCGATACATAACTTCAGCAGAACCTTAGGGCAATAAATAGCACGTATACTTCCCTGATTTGGCAAATAAATTTGCAACATGACTCATATTAATGCCTTAAAAAGGGATTAATTTTACGTTAATAATCATGTGGGAACGAATATTTGGCAGCGGTCAAATCCCGCATATTTGTACTACAGATTAGGGTTTGCTAACTTTGTCTATACTCACATAGATTTCGTTTCAGACTGATTAAATATCACTTATTCTAAACAATAGTAAAAATGCCAGAAGGAAATCCTTTGCCTGTTTACGCGATCTTGCCATCATCAGCAGTGAAAATGAAAATGAAATATTATTTTCAAATGTAAATTATTTTAAAGGTCAAATTTTCCTTCTGAACAAGTTTCTCTCTAACTATTCACATTTGTCAACAATCATTGTACATAAATACTAAAAAAACATTGTTTTATGGACAATGTCCAGTGCATAATCTCATGAAAACGATTTCTTGATTTTCAATATTGTGTTCTATTTTAAATTGAATTTTTTTACACATTCATGTAATTGTGATTAATATTTGAAAGGTATGTGTTCTAGATGTTCACAATTTATCTCTTTGGGTTTAAGAAAAGCACTTTTAAATCAACTTGACTATGCTATCTGTGAGATCGTGAGGTTTTTTTAATTAAGCAGATCAATGCTAGACTAGTTAAAGAAAACACTTTATGAAATGAAATTCAAAATTCTGATCCACACAATGTTTCAATCACAGTCAAATTAGTTTCATTAATACAGTTAGTAGTGTACAATTAGTACATACGTTATTTAAAAAGCACTCCTTCCAGCCTTTTCAACAACAGCTCCCTCTGCGCTGTTTCAATGCACTGGCTGCTCCCTCCCTTTGCTGACATGTAAACAAACATGGCTGCTAATGCTGAAGCTGCCAAATTTACCAGGCTAGAAAATCCTGATTCTGGTAGATTTTGGGAAATAACAGTGACTGGGAAAGAATCCAGAATCAGATGTAAGATGCTAATTGCAATATCAAACTTTCCACACAGAAAAAGAAGTAATAATTCCTGACTGTTCAATGCTGGGATATCTGGCCAAAATGCTGATACACATTTCCTTATCTCATTCATTTGATGTATATTACTTGAGTCTGTGCTGTGCTTAGTAGTCCTTCAACACAAAGAATAATGTTTTCTCATGACATTTTCTTCTTGTAGCTGGCAAGACTGGATGCAAAGGGAGATTGTTTGCACCTAAAGTACATAAGTCTACATTGAAGGCATTGCAGTTTGCCAGGTGGCATGTTGATGGAAAGAGTTATGAAGGGTAAGTCAAGAAAGAATCTAACACATTGCCAATTTAATACACTAAGCAGGAGTATGTCATCCTGTGAACCTCAACAATTAGATTGTGTGTACTAAGTAACAAGATATTTGTAGATTAGACTCAGTAAGTCTCAACTGAAAGAATCCATTTCTTTATTACAGTTTCAATAAGATTTCTGAGTACGTCAAAGACATACCAAAAGTCAGGGGAACACCAAATCCAGAAAGACCACCTCTGAAGAAAAGAGTCACTTTGAGAAGAGCACTGTCTAAACAGGCATCCAAGAAAGTTATTGAAGAAACTCCAGTACCAAGAAAACCTCCTAAAAAGCAAAATACAATACGAAATCTTGCAAAGGCAGGCAAACTTTCCACGGTGACTCCAAAACAGACACCAACAAAAATTACAACTGCAAAGCATGTTCCACGAAAGCCTCCAAAGAAACAGAACACCATAAGAAATCTTGCGAGGACAAGCACTGTCACCTTCCAGACACCCGATGACAAACAGAATGATACTGGACATTGGAGGAAACCCCCTAAAAAGCAATCCACCATAAGAAGAAACTACACGAAGCGAAAAACTCAGTCTAAAGTACTGAAAGCAACTCGAATCGTTCAAACGGCCATCAAAAAGAGTAGATTAGAATCCAAGATCTCCAGCATAAAGAGAAAAAGAGTACAAGAAGAATCAGGTAGCAGGACCGCTGACATACCGTTTAAGAGGTACAAAACTGGAAATAAATCAGAAGCAAAACCTCCAATGAAGCAGGTAACCTCAGGAGTTAAGAAGAGGAAAGATCCAAGAATTACACATGGAAAAGCTTATCATTCCAAGAAGTCAACAGAAGCTGAACGTGTAAAACCAATTTCTACTCCAGAGGAAAGAAGAGGAAAAATTGCAGTGGGTATCTCCAGTAAACCAGCCCCTAAGAGAGTCAGAACCAAAGGAAAAGCATCCAACCAAGTAACTTTGCCATCCGTTGAAGATGTAGCTCCGCCGAAGTTGACAAGGAAGCTCTCAAGAAAGAATTCTAAACAGTCTTTGTCATCTAGTAAAGAACAGCAATTTGTCGAGCCCAAAATTCCGCCCCTGAAAAAGGGAGGATCATTGCGAAGACAAGTGCTAAAGAAAGGTTTGGCCCGTCAAGATACTCTAGAAATAGATTCTTCGAAGCCAGGTGTGCCTTCCAATATACAAGATGCAATCGCAATGGTCAGGTAACAGCTTAGTCATAAAATATCTGAAAAACAATTTGATTTTCCAAAACATGAATACAAATAATGCATCATTTTATGCATACATGTATTTAAATGGTTGGGGAATTTTTACTAGTCGTGAACGAAAGGCAAAATGTTTAGACGTAAATGTTTAAAAAGTTTGTCAATTTCTTTTCCCTAGGAACAAAACACTTTCACGTATGCCTAGCCTTACGGTCGGTCCGGATCAGATCTACATGCCTGCAAGAAAAGAATGGCCTCTTCAAATGGTAAGTTGTTCTCTTTTGAAAACTTTAGAGTTTGTGGTGACTTTGATTGCAGTCGAAACGGACTAGGAATGAACGTTGTTCTTGTGAAAAACGCATTTTTTCCACAATGATAGAATTTAACAATTCTTTAGTGTAACCTTAAAAACTCAAGTCTTACAAATTTCTGACTTTTTTATCCCATGTGCAGTTGGCCCCCGTAATATGGAGGCATGTAGCGACTGAAGAAGGAAAGCAAAATACTCACGTTCATGCTGTTTATGCAGATACCGACAGGGTGTTATTTGGAGATGAGAGAGGATATGGTAAGCTAATCAAATGGTTTCACTAATTGATATACTTAAGCACTAGGATTCCCAATTAACAGTTTATGATTTAAAATAATTTCGTAATTTATTGGTATAAAACGTTTTCTGTTTCAGTTGTTGAGGTGAACAGCGAAGGCCACATAGTCAATATTTTCTACTTGTATGCTGGTAAAACCAAGAAGACTCCAGCTATTAAGAGCATCATCAAACAGCAAAACCATCTGTACGTTGGTTGCAGTGATGGTTGTGTGTATGGTGAGTATAAAAGTAATTCGCCAAATTCACTTCTCATGTAGCAGTTTTGAGAAAAAATGGAGTTCATTCAGCACTAGTGACTTGAACAAAATGATTGTTTAGTTCTGTTGCTACGAATGCTATCCGTACTTTACACTAGTTATGTTTGTCTCATTGAATATTGATGTGTTTTTGTTTTGTGATGCAGATATATCCCAAGGCATACCACGGAAAATGTACTCTGCAGTTGATGGACAACCATATGTTGAGGTAATCAAACTGTTAAAATTTCATCCTCATTTCATGAAAAAAATATTACGAACAAATTGTGTTAATACCCAAGAAAATATGAAAGACAATGTCAACGAAAGATCAATTTATGTATTTTGAAATAAATCACAGATTGAATCCATGGTGCTGCTGCATGGATTACTCGTGACAGCAGACATCAGAGGCAGAGTGACAGCTGTCAATCATGACGGGATAGTGATGTGGCAGATCCAGGGTCAAGGTCCAGGTGGCAGAATGGTACTGTTTTCCGTAGAGTGCACACATTTATTTGTAAATAACAGAAAAATCTGGAGGGCGCATTACATCGATATCATGACCAATTTTTAAATTTACATGTATCTGTTGTTATCTTTGACAGTATTATTATTAGAATTAATTGCAGTTATGTATAGATGATTTAGCTGTATACCATGGACATTATCTTGGTGTGACTAAATATTCAATTACCAATGGAAACATAATGTGGAGTGTTGGAAGTGACTGGAAGGCAGCAGTACTTGCCGGATCTCAGGTGTGACGTCTTCATTTGATCAATGTATTTTCTGTGAATAGAATTTGTTGATAAATTAATGATTGATGCATCTAGGGTGGGGTGCACTCTGGCCCCTACAACCAGAATGTTTTTATTTCATTTCATGAGGTTTTTACCGAATTTTAGGGTAAAATACAGATGGCACTCGGGTTACCTTTCCCCGTCCTATGCGGGAAATCCTGGATTAATGGCTTTAACAAATATTATGTAGAATTACAATTGCATGTTTTTCATTCTTCAGTTCGGAGATAGCTTGTATGCAGCAGCCAACACGAAAGTCGGCAAATTGCGAAAAAGAGATGGGAAGCTTATTGATACGTACAATACGGGTAAAACCAACATCTCCTTTTTTTCACCATGCGGTGATTTACATTACCAAGAGAACCAATTAAGAGAGTTGATGTTTTCTACAAGTAAGATGTGCCCTTCTTCTTTCTTGTCAGGGGGTATCATTACCAGTGTGGCTGTGGCTGCAGGACTGGTCTTTGCTGCAGATCATCACATCAGAATCACGTAAGTGGAAATGTTTATCTTCGCCATGCATGGATTTCTTTTAACTTTCTGCGGCATACTCAAAAGTATCAGGAGTTGAAAGGATGTAGTTTGTAGATATATTTTTTAAACAGGATTTTTGACGAGGCATCTTCTGTTGTCGTTTACAAGTTAACACACAACATCTCAGTGCTTTCCATGCAAGTAAGTAACGTTAACACCTTTCAGTACGGAAAATTACAAACGTTTCCCATTAACTCAACTAGCCAGTTAGCTCCGTCGTCTCTCTCAGTGTCAGGAGCATACTGGTTCATTTGCAAAATGTTAATCTTGTAATTAGCACAAAATACGTTAATGTATTTTTGTTACACAGACAACACTGTGCCATTATAGATACGCTGTACATTCTTTTTGCAGTATCATAGTGGACGGTTATACACAGTCGGGCCCGGTGGTTTAAGTGTGGTGGAATTGTCAAAGAAGTCTGTAATGGCTGCCAAGGTAACAAAGTAGAATTGCACATCAGTGTGTTGGGTTAATACCTTACAAGAGCAGTCAAAATAATTATTTGTTTTAGTCCGAAAATCTTGAAGTCAAAGATAGTTCTTCATTTTTTAAATAATAATTTACTAAAGTTGGGGAAATGGAAACCAATTGATAAAAAGTATTTATCTTCACAGCGGTAGATCTAGAATTTCTCGTCCGGAAGGATGCAAACTTTGTTAGGAGACAGAACCCTACATTTTGCACTAAAAATTGCAAAAAACGCATCCCCCAAGGTCCAATGTTACCAGTGGTACCATACATATGTGTCTGTGGCAGAATTAATTTTATTATGAGTTTCATGTTTGTAGAAGGGTCAAGAACTACCTGCACCTGCGGAATTATCATCGCTAGAAAAGATGCCCACACTGCAGCAGGCTCAGCCTCCCCTTCAGCAGGTGGAGTGTACCGTGAAGAAGAGAGCCCCGAAAGGACATATCATACTGAGATGCATCAAAGACGCAAAGACAAATAAACTCAGGGTGACACCGCAATCTGCGGGGTTTAAACGTATGATTCTTCACTTTTTTAAATTGTTTTGTTGGACCAGCGTCAATTTGCTGGGTCAATGATTACTCCTGTTTTGGACTTCGTGTGACCTTCCCTATGGGTTTTAAGGCCAGGCTGGATCTCTCATCTGCATTCTTTCTGGCTTGTATGCGATATCCCAAAAGTCATGTCTGGTGCTACACCTGCCTTTTCCACCAGAAGGGGTGCATACTAAACATGTGTACACGACAGCCTGGCTGGGACCTAGTCTCACATGCACAATCTTTCACTTGAGTATTTCAAGATACATAAAACATTTTAGTGGCGTTGACGGAGACCACTGACCCATTTGATTCATTATTATCCAATTTCGTTGCAGGTCAAATGAGTTGCCAATTCCCATTAAATTTAAAGAAAGCGGGTGCTACGTTCCTTGTTGAAGATCTTGAGGAAAGTCAGGACGGGAAATTTTATCGGTAAGTATTTATGGATATAATAATGCAATTCTTCTCATAAGTGTAATCTGTAAATGTTGAATGTGATATAAGATATGTAACGAGGTTACATGGTCTTGTAATTTCAGAGTGGCGGGCAATATTTTGGAGATTGAAGGCTACGGAACTTGAGTGACAAATCTTGCTCGGTTATTATTTAATACAAAGGGGAATCTTTCGTGATCTCGGTGGATATTTTAGGACTGTGTGTATGAACATACAAGAGGCCCATAGTTGCCTGCAATTCCCGCGTTTCTTTCACAAGAAAAACTTATAAACCGAGTACTTTAAAAAGAATAGAATTTGTCATCATTCTATTCAGGGAATAACACAAGAAAATCTTATCAAAACTATGACCAAGTACCTTGTGAAAGCTGCCTTTTATGTGCTTATTTCTGCGACTAATTCGTTTTTCTTATAACGAATTTGAAGCAGTTTAAGAAATAGTTTCAAATAAAAGGTACCAACAGGTGAATTATCTCGAAGCCTTCGTTAAGTTGTCGTCTAATCTACAGTATTGACGTTCTACAAACATTCTGTCGTGCTGAAGACCCTATTTTAACCGTAATGTCATTAAGGCAATTTAGACAAATAATACGCAAATAATGTGTGGCAGGTAGGAGGAAGAAGCAAGGGAATTTGACAACATACTCCTAGCTACTCTCTTTATCGAAACATTCAAATTTCACCGACGTGTCACTTTGATTGAAGCACTTTTGCCTTTGAGTAATTGATATTTGTGTGACGGTAAACGTAAACTTTTACTCTACCCCGCACATCATTTTCACCACATCATTTATCATTTGTCAATTGCTGGTGCTTACAAAATGTGGTCTACTTGCTCCTAAATATTATACCATAAAATTCTCTTTGAAACTTATTATTGAGTACAAATATTTTTGTTAATTGTTATTTAAAATAGTTATTATTTTGATGGAATCGATTAGTTTATAGTTTGTAATCAGTTTTTGGATCATGTAGAGTCGAATCCAACATGATCTTTTATTAGAAATAATTTACATTGCTAGAGGAAATTTTTATTGCAATTTCAAAGGACGAAGTGAGTAGAAGACCAACTAACCGGTCTACACTGAGATATTTCAGGAGTTTAACGTTTATCCTAGTAACTTGTGAATTTCATCCTATGAAAAGAACAAATTCAATTTGTATTGCACCAATATTTATAAAATGCCACTTTTCTTAAAAATTCGTAGGCAGTGTGTATGCCGATAACGATTTGTATGTCGAGAAGGTCTATTTTTATTTCTTCATGCTTGGCATGAAAAATATCATAATGTTATTGTCGAATAGGTAGTGTTTCTTGAACTTTATTGTTTTGTTTATGACGTTTATTACTTGTTACTGTTATTGTTCTCTACATTTATACATATACGATTGATCCTGTCCCATAAAACAATAGTTAAAGCTGACATGATGTCTATGTGCTTTCGCTTTTTTTGGTGTTAGTCCTGCGAATGGCAAAAAAGTTAATAAATATAGTACCAAACATTGATTTTGATTTTCTCTCGATGTGTGCAATTCTGTTAAATTTCGTTTATTATATCGGATATATTAATAAAGATCGAAGGAAATTAAAACTATTTAAGTAAATTTACGACACAGAAATTAAAAACTTAAAACCAGATCTTAAAGTAAGAACACCATTTCTTAAGAAGGAGAAGTAATCTGAGAATATCAAATATGATACATTGGCTTACAGATCAAAGTTTATAAAAAAGAAACTGGTATCCCCAATACTACATTGCCTGATACGTCCCCCGAACTTTAAATACAACCTGTGAATGTCCTCATCCAACAAACACAGGCCACGTGGATTCTTAACTTGTTTACAACTGACACATAAAACCAAATTTCTGTAAACAAATTTGGTTAAAGGTCCTTTAAAGTTTGCCTTGTGGGTTGTTCTGCTCTATCTAGTAGAACCATTCAAATTCTGGGACACAATCCATTTAAAGATTTACCTTTTCTCGTCACCAAATTTTCCTTAAGGCTTCGCACCTTGCATGAAAAGTATGTTTTGGTAACGTGTAAAGAAATAGAACATGGAATGATTTTCGTGAATGAATAACTTAGATACTTAAGATACTTGTAGTGTACTACTTCTACATTACAACCGTCTAAAACGGTACACTGACAGTACGTGTCATAAACACATATATATATCTGTGTCTATGGAATACTTGCTTTTATGGTTGATAACTAATGATATTTCAGCATAACGTGGTAGATTGCCTTTCGAACATGTCAAAGGGAAAACGGTAGGTCTTCCTTCCTTTTCATATTTGAAACAAAAAGATTAAATCTCTCATACAAAACAAAGCAATTTTGGAATCAATAATAAATGCAAACTTCCTAAAATAGTGCAGGAACAGTTATAAATCGGGATGGTATGACAGTATTACCCAATGTACATCAATGATAGATACATATAATACTGCAGCTCTTTCATTCAAAATAAGTCATTGAGAAATGAGTTTTATAGTTGTGTATGTCCCTGTAACCTCGACTTCAATCCCTTTTTGTACCTTCTACCCTACCCACGATACACTTTCTCGTCACCACTCTATCCCCGCCACCCTGGGCATCCACACCCTCTGCATAAAGGAAACGTGTCGAAAAGTGAAGAGGCAATGTTTGTAAAACAAGCCACATCAACTCAACACTGGATTAATAATGTATTGTCATCTGGGACCCAGATTAATGTTCACAGATCATATGGCCTGAGGACTGTATTTAATGCTATTATCACTCATAACTACATCTGAATCCGCTATTTTTCTCCCCAAGTGAATCGGTAATCCAAAGAAATGAATTTATTAAACCCAACTTCCAGTTTAGAGCTCAAAGTTATTGATGCAGGTGTCCGTCGGAGAGGATACGGGTGAACGCTATGTCTGCAGCTTCTCTTGGCAATGGCACTGGTGTTAATTTTTTTTATGGAGTTGCTTGCTAATCTACCTTATTTGGCAGAACTACCTATTCATGATTTGAAACTATTGTAAGTAGTAAGAAAAAGGTTGCATCCCTGTGAAAAGGTCAATTTATTCCCATGCGTTTGTTTCTATGCTAATACTGAGATAATTCATTTTAAAATCCTCTGTTGAACATGCAAACACCCCTTTTGTCATTTTTGGTAGAAATGACGAATGCTGTCGTTACCTAAAAAAACGCCAATATGTATACGTGGAAGGAACTTGGGTACATAATGATTTTCAAGATTAATGGGAAATGCAGCTACATTTTAGTGTACATCCGTAACGTAGAGTGCCGGTTAACATATCGATGAGTACGCGAGGAGTCGGGGACGGCTTCGTTCGGATAAGCTACATGTCTCTTGCTGTGTTGCGTGACAGTTTGACTTTGATGTTGCACCGCGTTTACGTTCCTAATGGCAAAATGAATTGATCACACTTTCAGATAAAATGCGAGTAAAACGAATGAGCAAGAAATGAGTTAGTCCGGGCAGCACGTGGACATTACAATCAGTGCGTGACCGCAAGATTTTGAACTTGTGGCTGGGGCCACTCAAAAGCTGCTGTTATGACTCGTGAGTATGAGATTTGTAGTTTGAAAGCATCATGCAGATCGGATCAAGTAAACAAACAAATAAAAAAGGACACTGTTTGGTAATTCGATTTTTGTAATGTAACAATATGAGAAATAAACTATAAATAGAAAGCTATGGTCTCGAGTAATAATTGCGGGAAATCGTCATCAGCA
>JBCAUI010463171.1:0-13796 GCA_038406195.1 Haplosyllis anthogorgicola
GAGGCTGAAAATTTTTGCAAAATATAGTCTAATTTTAGTGTTTTGAGGTGCTGGAGCCCCAAAGTTGGTCCCCAAAACTGGGGGCTAGGGGGGGGCAGGTTCCCAGCCCCCCCCCACCACGGATCCGTCGCTGAATAAACATTAAGAATAACAAAATGAACATGTCATGAACTTTGAAGAAGAAAGCAGCAAGGTGTCTTTGCAACAAACTTAACCAAACAATCCTGTACGTTTTCTATTACTGGTTCAGCTTACATATTCGTGTATAATATACCCTGATTCGGTGAGAATTTCCTTTTTTCGAAGCAAAATACGACACTATTTTCCCCATTTTTTTTTCATGATAAATATAAAAGCACTTTGGCACTTTTTAGCTTTAAAGTAATGAATATGTGATACAAAAGCTACAATTTACCAAAACCAAACTTTTGGAAATAAAATGTTAATACTTAGTTTAATACTTACGTGTGATAATTTCATACTGTAGGTGATAATTTAGAGTGTGTACG
The DNA here is from genome assembly GCA_038406195.1 of Haplosyllis anthogorgicola. Classification (NCBI taxonomy): domain Eukaryota; kingdom Metazoa; phylum Annelida; class Polychaeta; order Phyllodocida; family Syllidae; genus Haplosyllis; species Haplosyllis anthogorgicola. The sequence continues at coordinate 510 of JBCAUI010463171.1, forward strand.
TTTCTTTGGCAACCAGTGGATCTTCAATACAAATATTTTCACCAAAGGCATTTGAGCTGACAAACTAGTTACAAGTTACAAAAGTCATCGTATAAGTTTTATTTTTGTTGTTGTGCTTATTTTAGCGACAAATTTTCATTCTGTACAATTTTTTTTTTTCGAAAAAGTTTCATTCTTATCAGTGAATGACCTGTTTCCATGACCATGTCCCTCCATTGAAAACAATTCAGATTCCACCATTTAATTGTCTATCCAATATGGCCTGAAGGTGAAGGTCACTTTATTCACGAAAGTAGGTCAAAACTGATGCCATCTAGTATCCATTTTAATCGTAAACTTCAACAATCAGTGGCGCCGTGTAAGGACTGTGGCGGATTCCGAAAGAAAATTGAGGAGGGTTCCGCTTATTGGCGTAAACCTGCAAGAAAAAATGTAATGATTTAACATAAAAGTTCTCAACACCACAAGAACTTCAGAAACATGGGGGGTTTTTTCTGGCAGTGAAATTCGACAACAGGAAAGAGAGAAACAGAGAAGGAATAAAGCATGAGTGCGTTACAACTCGGAGCCACAACAACTGTGCCTCGACACTTAAATAGTTATGTTGTAGTTTATTTGAATGGATTTTGACAAGGCTAAGTAGTCCTCAGCATGAAATATGGTATATCTTTAATTTCGGTCATGAAAGTGCCGTTAATCTTCAAAATGCTGTCAATTTTCCAAGGAACACAAAATTTTGGAAATTTCTTTCGAAAAACTGTCGAAAGGATGTTACTGTTGTTATTGGTACGTTGTAGAATGTGTCGTAAATATCTCAATAACAATCGAGAATAATACTCACAAACATATTTCTTTTCTAAATTTCTAATCCAAAACAGGATAATTTCTCATATCAATTTAAGATTTGTCTTCCAATATGTGAGCACTAATGTTCAATAATATACTATCATTTAAACATTTACAGAAAAAAAGTTGAAATAATAACAATAAAGAGGAAAGGTGATACATACATATAAAAGTAAAAAGGTATTAGAAAAAGACGGTGTAACTAATCGGCGACATTGATGATGAGAGGAGCGGTGTATGGAGAGTGACGGATCCCGAAACTAAACGACGGAGCCATCCGTTTTGTACTAATTGCTCGAACCTGCGGAAACAAAGGAAATTAGTTGCAATTTAACGACTGCAAATAATCCTCTTTTTTGTTTCTCGTGTTTTGTTTTTTTTCCAAAGAACACGTTTAACGAAGCATTGAGCTAAGGCATTTACAGCTTGTATTATGAAACCAAAAGGTTGTTAGCTGTCAAGCTTAAAGCTGTTTTATTAAATTGGAAAAAATCAGCGTTAATCCTTAACCGCATTGATAAAATACTTGACCCTTGGTTTTATGAAACATGCCGTAAGACGATATTGTGTAATATAACCGCCTTTCAGGTTGACATTTTTCCTTTGAGTTGTCTTGGTCTTAAGGAGAGGCAATATCTTTTCAAGTTAAACCCATTGTCTGGTAGAGCCATCTACCATTTAGATTAAGATTAAGAAAGTGAAGATTCTTTGAATTTCTCCTCCCAACTGCCGATCGGTTTTCCCTCAGCAATTAAAAATAGGATCTGAAATAATTTTAGCAGTAAACCAGAAACAATATTCAATGCAGTGTAAGTTGCCTGAATTCATCAATAAATTTCATGCAGCTTGCCATTAATTTCTGGTGAGGTAAGTGAAACTGTTGGCTTGCCATTAGATGCCTTCTTTATGTTTGCGTGCACATAATCTTGCACTCATTACAGCTTAATGTGTGCCGACTGCTGAACCTTGGAAGAATTTGCTGAACGTTATTGTTCCCAGCGGTCTTCAGTTCCTCACAAACTGTTCAACTTTTAATTTCAATTTCCCATTTGGGATCTTCTGATCGTGAAGGTACGAGATTATGTGCTGAAAGTTCGTTTAATTATAGTGCATCCTTCACTCAATACCAAATGTGAAACTGTTTTGTCAGGTACATAGAATTTGGCATTGAATCACATGTATGCCATTGTCCATTATCTCATAATAAATGCTGACACAAAGTTATCTTGTCATAAATAGCTCATACATACGAGTATTTATGGTTTGATCTGTAAATTTTGAGATAAAGATATCTTGGAGAGACAAAAATTGTAACAAAGCCACGTGTTACAAAATGGCGGCATAAAGCTCAGCACACCGATAGGTTATCCTTGTTATTGCGGACTTCTAACCCAGAATCATATCCGATACCGAGACAGTACGTATCTCAGCCCTGATGTGTAGGCCGTTACGTCCTTGGACACCAAATAGTGAAATCGTTTAATCCCATCACCATGTCTATATACGGCAGAGGATTACTAGCATGAAAATGCCATTTGTACCATATCTGAATCTCATTGCCTGGACTACTTTGGTTCAATTTTAATTACAGGAACTTTCCCGCAGACGTGTCAGTAAATACACAGGTTTTAATTGACAGTGATTCAGTCCCACGTAAATGACCTTGCACAACAACGCCGAGGTCATTCTCACAAATCAACGTTGATATACGTACATTTGATACCAGTACAGTCAGACCTGTTCTGGATAAGGGCATGAAAAGATTGTGTTACACAACAAACGCCATTATATCGTGTAGGGATCAATATCCTTTAGGCCAAAACACAAAGACAAATTGAACATTGAACGCTGCAATTTTGAAGCTGTTCAATTACTTTTCAACTTTTTTGGTTTTAAATTGTGTCCAGATAATGTCCACTGGCGTCTGACTGGCATGTTATTGTTTGCATTTAAGAAGATCATTGTTCCTTTTTGAACAAAACATGTTAATCATTTACTGCTGTCTCTTCTTTAAAGGATACGCATATAAATTGAAAAGGTATATTAATGTTCCAAATATAAATTGCTGTGTTTAAAATTGAAGATGTAGCCATTTTTATGGTGAAAAATTCCATTTGCAAAGAAATGTCACAGTGTTAAACTTATCCTCCTCTTTTACCTTAGAACGTAGCTGACAAGTAATGTAATGTGGGCACGCATAAAGTAACAATAGTTATTAAATCTACTCTACTTGAGAACATCTTAAGCTAACAGCCTACCAACAAAGTCAAAAAAGCTGTTCATTTGAAGCAGTTACTGGGTAAATTGCGTGTACAAAACCTCAGTTCAGTAAGCACCCAACCATCAAACTAATCATGCACAGAACCTCAAACTTTGATCACCGCATTTTCAAACGATTTTTTCAGCATTGTCTGATCAATAATAAACAGATCTCATGTCGCGAGCAATTAATATTCTCCTTCATAAATTCAGTGTTTATTTACAAGGAAAGACATCTACTTCTGAGTTGATGTATTTTATGTTTGTTCTTTTTCTGGCTGAGGAAAGACTTTTCATTTACCAACCCGCGGATTATCACGTATGTTTCTATCTGCTTGATGAAAAGTCATAAAACTTTTCCTATATTTAAAAACAACAAACATTTGACATATCGATAACACTTTTTCGACTGTTAAGGCATGGCATAAAGTTCAAATATGATTTGCTACAATATCGCAAATCTACATCCATACAAATTTAAATGCTGGTTTTTTGCGTCTACACATCTAAAAGCTTTAAGATCACAACACTTTAAGCTCAACATACGAGCCACCTCTTGCAAGTTTCTATAAATTTTGTTCTTCAAATTTCAATTTTTTCATATTTTCGATATTAAGTTGATCTCTTTGATGGGGTCTTTCTGTATGTTACATACAGATAATGTGTTTACCTAACTTATGCGTAGTAGTTTCCTTTTGTGGCTATTTAATAGAACTATGTCGCTAATCAACACTGTGCCCTGCGGTGTTAATGTATAACCTCTTGGTGTTTACAAAGCTAACTAGAAACCATTGTCATCTAGCGCTGACAATCAATGTATCATTGATATAAATATTGATAATCACGTAGAAGATGCGCAGTTTGTTTGAAACGTAACCAGTATTGCATTCAGGTTGTCGTTCAGAGGAGGGTCAAAGATTTACAGTAGATATTCCCTGAAGGATATTGTTTCTATCGACCTTCAGTAACCTATTCAATGCGAAGATTTTGTTGTTCTGCTTACTGTACTGAAGAGCTTACTAGTGAAACCAATATCCTGGTCTCATAACTGCCCATAGAGATCTTGCAATATTATAAACTTATAGCTGCCTCATGTGGGAGAACATCGCGAGTTTTGGTCACATGGCACGAATGCTTACCATCGTCTGGGAATAACTGGGAAACACAGTAGCGGATCTAGAAATTTGTTCCGTAGGTGGGCAATGACTTGAAATACTTGTGGCCAAAGATGGTGCCCATATTAAATTGAACATGTTTCTACAGGGGTGTCCCTAAAACCCCCACCCACCTCCAGATCCGCTACTGTAACTGGTAACATCAATGTTGGGCGAGTTCACTGTTGGAATCAAAGTTGTAAGCTGCTCAGAGCCTCAAACATCCATCTTAAGACAGGGACCTCATGGGCAATAACTTAAGAACCAAACACACCTACCTTTTTCACCCTAATAATATCTTGTCGTCGTCTAAAAAACTGCAAGCGATGTCGCGTTCTCAATTTGACTTAAATTTTGTTCATCACGATAAACCCCTTGGTTAATCATAAGCTCAGCAACATTCAATAATACAAAGAAATGGTTGTTTGAACAAGTTTTCGTTTTCGATTTTGCACTGTCTCAGTAGCTTAGTTACCAGAATAATCGCCTGCAGCACTCTTTAACATCAGAAATATTTCAAGTTATCACACACGTCTTTTCATTTCCTCCCAACACGATAATCTCCCTCTGATTCTTTGAACAAAAGCAGCTTATGTATTCTGTACCAAAAGCACAATATGTCTAATATGAATCTGTACTGAAGAGTTAATTGTAAATAAATCTCGCACCGAGTTCAGTCCTGAATAGCGCCTTGGATTCATCTTAATGAGATTGGCACCAGCAAAGATCTAATCAATTATCACGTTTGATCTTTTCTCAAAGTAATGAAAGTCCTTTGAGACATGTGAAAATCCTGTAGTCAATTCAGAATACACGGTCGTTTCCAATGGACCTAATTAGTCAATAAAATACAAAAATTGCTCTTTCTGCTTTCAGCCATCGTCGGTTATAATTCAGATACCCATTATCTGCCTTGAATAATTTACGACACTTTTTGTCAGTTATTTAAATACAATCATCACTGCTGAAAAGGGAAAGTAATTAAATCTGATGTCCAAACCTATTACATTTCCATGCGGCTACCCACGACACTAGTTAAATATGCACTACGTTCTAGATAGTTTTACTACCAGGATTCAGTGAATGCGGTGAAGAGATATGCAATAGGGAAATAGCGTGACAAATATACAAGAACAGTTTTGATGTACAGCAGAACCTACCTTATGTACAATGTAAATTTGCCGTAAATGATAGGTGGCCTCACAGAACAGTGATGATTTTGATGAGTTATTTACGAGAAAAAAGAAGAAATAATCCCACATACTGGCCGTAAATGACATGTGGCCGCTCATAGCAGTGGTTTGTTAAAGCAGGTTCTACTGTATCAATTAATATCAATTACACATTTGCCTTTTGTATCTATTCAAATTAAGGTTTTGATTTAAAATTTCAAGGTGCACAAATTATTTTTTCAAATCAATTTTCAGCCCTCACTTTTATAAAAGAGCTTCAAAATGATATATTCAATCAATCTGCATCACCAGTTAGGATTCCCTTGCTAGTGCTTGGCAGTTACAATACGTCATATTGAAAGAACCAAATTGGAGGGAATTAAAAGGAATAATAACAGAAAATAAAACAATTTTGAAACATACCCGTTCGGGAGAGTGAGCGCCAGGTCCAGGTTTCTGTGTCGAGTCTCCAGGCATTGGATTCCTACTTGTCATACTGTACTGTGGAGTCTTATTCTTGTATAAGTTCGGCTCTGTTACATGATAAGCACCGGGACCTGGTGTCTGGAGATGGAAATAAATAAATGTACATGAGTTCAATGTGCTTTTTCATGATTTGCCATCACCTTAACTTAAAAAAAAACACGTTGTAAGCCGCTCTGAGCCTTACAGAGTATCCTTCCATGCCCAGTTCGCTGGCAATGAAAAGCCTAATTTTTTTCTGTGTACACCGCTGTAAAATTATCTTTTACCTTTTGTAAATCTTCATGAAAACCTCCAATTTTACTGCGCCCAGTTAGTGAATAGCATGGTGCCTGTCGTACACCACTTTGCTTGGTTGGTCCAACCATCCCAGGTAATGTATATACGTTTGGTGCTGAAAGATAAATGACATAAATGTTGTTGAAGATCGTCGTCTTAAAATGTATCAATCAAATGGGCAGTTACAGAAATACTGTACCAAGATAGCGGTAAAAACATATTCATGCCTAACTTTTCTTAAAAGAATGCGTGTTAAATAACCAAACGTAATAAAAGGTGCAATACATAAAATTCCAGAAATATATCTGAGCCAAAAATTTTAACGATACTTACCAGGGACGTGGTCAGTTTTCCTTCCTCTGTGTCTTGTACCAAAACTGTAGGCAGGTGGACTTGATCTGGCTGTTGGGCCTGATCTTTCGGGCGAATATGCCCCTGGCCCTGGGGTCTTAAATAAGGTACTGTCCCTTGGGCGACTGTATAAAGAGTAATGTGGTGTCCCGTCCTGTCCATCTCTGTATATTTTCGGGCTGGGATAATAAGTGGGTCCGGGACTGCATTCATCCTTAAACTTTCCATGGCAAACACCAAAAGGATAAGCTGGACCTCTGTAATGTACTGATCGGGGGTCATGATGTGGTTGACCGACTAAGCCTGGTAGTGCATAGCAAGGACCAGGACTGCTGTACATTGCAGCAATTGGCCCCCGAGGTTTTGTGTAATTGTAAACCATTTTGGTTTCTGCAATGTATGAAACATATAGTTTAAAAAAAAACAGAAAAGCAGACAAAGACATTTATGTAAGCCTCAGTTATTAACTTTTGGAAGTGAATTTAAAAAGTAGGTGGATTAAAACGTATCCGATTTCTCCTCTTAGATTAAAATAAACAAAATATTTGATCCCATCAACAACTATCTTCAGGCGGTATTTCCTTCAATTGGCCATTACTTAATCTTATCGTTGGTTTATCACTGGTTTAGCTATTTATAAGAAAGTACGATCACTTTAACAGAAGATTAGTTTGCAAAATTTTGAGCCTCATTGGCAACACTCAAATTTCTTCTTTACTCCCTCAAACACAAGTATGTAACACAACTTAAATGGTAGCATTAATTAAAAATTGAAAAAGTCTTTCAATAACAACTTACTTACTTCACTCGGTACTTAGATCTGGATGAAACCTAATCCGGTAGTTCACACACAGAAGTTATCACTAAGGACTGATCAAGAGCCAACACAAGGTTTGGTTTTGTTACCGTTGGCTGGCAACCGTAAACACGAAGTTGTCATGCGTCATGACATGTTCCATTTATACTGTCTATCGCTTCTGAATTCCGTTTGTGATCAATAATCGAACTTGTGTTTAAGCATAATTGACCATTACTGATATCAAAGGTTCAACTTTTCTTTTCCCCATTCAATATCATTTTCTTTTCGAGCAGCAATTATCAGAAACACGGATCAAAGTTGCAATGTAAGTCTCGCGAATACGAATTGTAGTAACTTTATTTTATTTTTTATTTTTATTTTTTTTAACTTAGATCTGTTGGAATATTATTCCAAAGATTAATAGACGTAATCCAGATCTAATTAAAATTCTCACAAGTCTTAAATATCTAAATAAACTGTTTCACATCCCTTTAAGTCTTCTGTGCAGTTTAGTTTAACTAAGTCCATAAGAAATTTTCACTTCAATGAAATTCAAAATGGTAGACTAGGTTTTTTACAAGAAATAAACAAATTGCATCCAAAGCTTAGAAACTGGACATCAAAATCTGCTGTGTTATGTAAAAATCAAGCAATGTCAGTCCATAAAATATCATAAAAAGTATGCTACAGACACTTACCATTTATATTGTTAGCGTTACTGTGTTTTTAAATAGTTCAGAATTTGTCAAATCTTTCAATTCAATTGATATTACATTTTAACCCTCTTTTGTTGTCAAACTCCCGCCATTTGTTGTCATGCAGCACCTTAGCAACGTCCACGTGACAAAAATGGCGATATCTCATTGGCTACCCTTCAAAGGGTAAAAAACTACCGTGTAACCCCTGATAACAATAAAACAATAAAAAGTAGTGTACGGTGCACGGTTTGATACATGTATTGAAAAATCTCTGTAAACATGTGACATTCATTTTTCTTAATTATATTGATATAAATTTATTAGAAGACACCTACGTAGCTAATAAATTTAATGTACAGTAATACACTTAACAAATAATGGTCTACCCGGTGTACAATAATATAATAAAATCAACTTTCTCATGCCTAACAAATAGAAAATGTATACAAACGAAAAATAGATGAAGTCTTCTCTACGATGTTTCCACATGAGAAAATTATTTTTCAAAAAAAAAAATTCCAGCTCTTTGGCACTCAATTATTACTGTACTCGGAAAGTTATGTCGGCACAATTGGACGGACATGAATGTAATACTGGTAGGTAGTCTCATTCAAAAATAAAGACAAAGTTCAAAACTTCAGTGTTTATGTTATTCTGAATTTTCCCTTGATTTCAACATTTCATTTGAAACCCTCATTTGTCAAATCCATTGTTTAGCCATTCTGTCTGAAATAAAATAATAAAATATCAAAGTGCATAGAGGGTCATACAATTTCGTCACACACTAGTCTAACTACAAAACACGTGACAAGATTTGATGGAACATTTTGAAAGGTTCGAGCTGAAACGAAGTTCGAATTATCCGTGCTCGAGCATAGCGAGATGACTTGTACATTCATGCTTCATGCTTCGGTGCTAACAACATAGATCTTGCAATGAACGAAATAAAATATTCACCTCAGACTTAATCAACTGGATCCACAATTAAAGGTGCTTCATAAGCAGAGTGTCGAATACCAAAGCTGAAGACGGCTGCTTTTCGTTTGTGCGCTACAACCTGTTAAACATAAATTTACATGTGAGTATTAACACGAATCCATGATTAGTACAAAAAATTTAACCTTTACATTTTCTTCGACAGACAGTTGATTAGTTTGAACTCTTTCTCCTTTTTTTCAATGAAACAGTTGACCCAAAACACTGATTTATTTTCGAAAAACTATTTTTCCTGTTAGGCCTAGTATAATTTCTTTGTTACCATCATATTGTTTCAGCAGTCCGAAGATTGTAATAGATTGATGGAATATGGTGGCTCTTTTCTTTCAGACCAATGCAGAACGCGAATTTCTATTGTCCCAAAAATTGCATCAGATGAACATGCAACATCCAAAATCAGGAGGGTGCTCCCTCGCTATTTCCCTTTGTGATAGGTAACTACGCTGACAAAACCTGGACCGCAAATTCCAATAAAATCGAACTGAAGACAATCTAGGTGTTTTTATATGTTAATTTTGTTTACCTAATCCATCAATCTACCTAATTTACCAAATTTTCCTGACATGTCAGTTGACCTCCTCTATTGCTAGCCTTTTGTGTTTGAATTGCAATCAATTTAAATTGGTCATTTTTTGGCAAAAGGACTGATCGATATTCCATCATTGGACTGAAATAAGTATTAACCTGAACTGAAAATTGCTTTGAGACAAAAATCAGTTCAAAAATGAGACAGTTCACGTGTCTGAAAAGTTAGGTAGATTTGGTAGAGATTGAAACAAGAAAAACCCTCATTAAAATTACAGATAAACCTGCCGTGAGGGGCCACCCTCACTCACAACTCACAAAGCAGTGATAATCCTAATGAGCTATCTGTAAGAAAGAACAAGAAACAAACCCACATATTGGCCGTAAATGCCTAGTGGCCGTTCAAAGCAGTGGCTTGTTACAATAGGTTCTACTGTACCTTTTCAGGCGAGTGAGCCCCAGGTCCTGGTTTCTGACAGTTATCTCCAGGCATCATGTTTCTAGAGGTCATGCTGTACATTGGCTGTTTGTTCTTGTATGTGTCTGGTCCAGTGGTGACGTACGTGCCAGGTCCGGGAGTCTTTTTTCATAAAAATTAACTAATTAATTAATCCTAGAAAAAGTTGTTATAGTTAATTGCATAATTGTTTGTTTCGTACAATGAGTTGTTTAAAACAATCCTTAACTTCGAGATGTGTAACCTCGTTTTCAGTTAAATTCAAAGTTAAAATACTCTGCACTATATTACCTTGGCGAGATCTTCATAGAAGGCACCGTTGAGAGTTTTAGGTCTCATGGTGTAGATAGGAGCTTGTTTTGCACTTGAACGGACAGTTTTTCCTGTCATTCCATCCAGAGTGTACGTATTTGGAGCTGAAACATAAAAATTACAAATTGCACAGTTGTATACAGTCGAACACAAAATAATCGTTTACACTTTCTTTTCTAAGCATGCGATTTAGATGTCTCATTTATTGTTCATTTTTAACTTGACACATCGAAACATCGAGAAAACTGAATTTAAAGTAATATTTTGCAAGTTTCCTACCTGGGGTGTTGTCCATTTTTCTATGCCTATGTCTTGTACCGAAAGGGTAAGCAGGATGATGATAGTGACTGGTTGGCCCTGCTTTCTCCGGGGAATAAGCTCCTGGTCCTGGGGTCTTAAACTGGGTGAGTTCCCTGTATCTGGCATAGAGTGAATAATGTGGTGTTCCATCAGCTCCATCTTTGTAGATTTTCTTATTCGGCATGTGGCAAGGTCCTGGGGAGCAGTCATCACGGAGTTTACCGTGTTTTATCCCGAAGGAGTAGGCAGGACCTTTATAGTGAACTGATCTCGGATCGTGAATATTTGAACCGCACAAGCTGGGTAAGCCGTAGCAAGGGCCAGGGCTACCAAACATGGCGGCTATAGGGGCCCTTGGCTTTGTGTATTGATAAACCATTGTAGTTCCTGCAAGAAAACAATTCCAAAACGATAAGAAATTAACACTGGACTTGCATGCAGATCATGGAATTACTACAAGGGACATATATCTCAGTGACGGATCCTGGGGGCCGAGATTGACATCCTCTCCTGTGCATACAATGAGAAAATGTCAGGCTTATTAGGTCTATCTCAGTTGAAAATAAATAATGCGTAATACACTCGTAACATTTTATATCTTTTAATATTGGAGTGACTTAATGATAATTTCATGTTTCCATCAAACTTGTGTGTAGCTCAAGCCAAGTTGGATCACAATCCATTAAATAACTATATCAATAAAAGGATCAAACAACGGATAGCTTTTGCAGCGGCAATGGTAATTAACTGTTAGGATCATAATTACTGCAGTTATATAACTAAAAAGATATATGCTAAAATATTTCTACAATTTCCGTGATGTAACAAAATTATATATCTCATAATTGACGCCAGTGATAAAATGTAAAATAAACGAACAAGATTTGCCTATTTAAATGAATGCAGTGTTGGGAAAATTCAAAATGACTTAAAAATTATTTTTCTTAAACATAGACTACCTGTCATGTCTTTAGTGTTTTTTGGTATCCATAACTGTTTCTATGTATTGTTCTTTCTTCAACTTTTATCGTTCTAAAAGTCCTAGCGAACTTCATAAGTCGTAGAAAAATTAAATTATAAACGAAATTATTAATAAGGAGAAACATACTTACTTAGTAATAGAGAATAATGGTAAAATATCCTCTTTGTCCTAACGAGATATTTTCTTTTTTTATATTTTACTCAATTAAAATTTTCGGACCGCAGATGTTTTAAGAGGTCCCTCTCTCTTGGAGTCCCAGGTCCTACTGTCTGGTTTACAAGTAACTATGTCCAGTTGTCTACTTTAAACTTTGTTTAACCGAATCCTCTTTGTCGCCAGGGGAGTTTTGATCATTAATCCCTGTGTTCAATGCATTACGTACATAACCAGCTCATTCTTGTTGTAATTTTCGGTACAATAGCATAAATCCTTAAGATCTGTAAGTGGTAGCAGATTTGTGCTTTCTTGTGTTCCGATCCTGGTTAGTTACGATAATGAGAAAGATCGTGGGAGTTGTTCTCTCGATTATTTTGTCATACACACAATGCCCCAGTCCAGTGATAAACAAAGTGTTGTGTGTACCGTGCAGGAATACTCGTCATACGCGCGTTGAAAGTCAATAAAAAAGAGTGAAAGTTACATGCACCATAAGCATTAAAAACAGAAAGGAACTTGTAAATAACCTTAACCTTCAAATGACACTGATCTGTATTTTGACCTTGACCTTGTGTGTACCGAAAAATATTAGAACATATTGCCAGTTAGCAGTCAAAAATTGGACAACTTTTTTTGTTTTATTGCTGCGACCTTCAGCTTGACTCGCTGACTTTGGCACTCACACTTGACCTAGATTTTATCAAGATGAACTTACCAACATACCAAGAATGAAATTTCAAGATCAAGTTGTTTAAAATCCAGAAACAAGATGAACGTACTATCACGATATTTCACCTCGTAATAGCATAATGACAATCTGCATCGTCCAATGTTTGGAGCATTTCTAGTTATTCAAATTAGTTTGTGATGGACATTGGAAATTTATGCTGCAATTTATGATTGACAATTGTTGAACTGCAGCAGATGGAAAGTACGGTATTGTTCCTAAATGAAGTGCCAGGAGCCAAGACCAAATTTTCATATGAAAGCTTTACTAAAATCTTTTGTAAAATTAAGTATCGAAGCCCAAACAAGGTAATTTGAATGAATTTATACTAAAATAAAACAATTAGGATCACCGTATTCAGCCACAAAGCTAATGAAAGGTATACAGAAAATATTTTATTTAATTGTTTTATTTGAAATAAAATCTCTTGGTGAAAAAAGAGGAGGCGCTTTATTTAGGAACAATACGGTACACAAAGCAGTTGAGAACAATGAATGCGTCAGTACACACACCATCACAATCTTCAATTGCTGTGGGTGATCGTGATGGCATACTGAACTGTAATTTTTCCACTATGCACACAGTACTTGATAGGCTCTAAATTTAATGTACTGTCATGGAGTGACTTTTTCATGACTTTTCCACATTTTGATACGAGTCTTTAAATAGACATAAAACCTAGGAGATAGTGACACCTTCTGATTTCTCTAGATAATTTTACCTCACTGCACTCAGATCTCACAGTTTGTTGTACTGTGCAATGATGCATGCAGACAATAACAGCAAAACCA
>JBCAUI010463282.1:0-27205 GCA_038406195.1 Haplosyllis anthogorgicola
ACCCCACTACTTTCCTAAACTGTGTTGAATTGATGGTCAGTTTCCCAGCAAGATAACCACATAGTCTTATCGAATTTCATTCGATAGACAATTATAAAATAGTAGAATATCTACTAGAAAGTAAAAACAAACAACGTCAGTCGCATTGTACACAGACATCAATGTAGTAATTGTTAGCAACCCCAATTGATTGTGTGTATCGAAACTTGTGTGAATAGGAATCAATGGTCAGTCTTTTCGCATCAACATTCTTCAACTGCGTGGTGAGAGTTGCGCAGGTATGCTCAAAAGTAGATTTCAGGTCAAATTTGGGGTTACCGCAACATTCAGGGGTCTGTCAGATGTTTGAAGTAGGTTTTATAATAATACATTATAAAATATACTGCGTGAATATTTTTTGTTTACTATTGTAGTAGCAAAATTGCCCCTTTTGTGACGTCAATTTTAAACGATATTAGAGGGGGAAATTTTAGTTTATTATTAGAACGTCAGAAGCACACACAACGATTGTCAATTGAATTGTAAGCCTAAAATAAAGAAGCATAAAGTCTACACAGATTTAATGTCATGAATTATTGTATACTAAGATATACCTAAATCCTGGCCATTAATACTTGAATCTAGATATTATCTAAGTCAATGTTTTGCTGTTTCAAGTCTTTTTAAACTTCATTCATGCACATATATGGTTGAGTGTTAAGCTTTGCACCAAGTAAAGGTCAAACTTAGTTAAATAGGCAAGGGTTACGTGTAGCTAAAAGCAGTGTGGACTCCGGGTACATGGTACAACCAAGGAGAGAAACAAAATGTATAGAATTTGGAACTTTGCAAAAATGTTCAAAATGAAATAAAAAGGCTGTGAGCTATTACCATACGTGGCAAAACAGACACGGTTTTCATTGGAAGCATATTCATACAAGGACACTTTTTCTTTTGTTGATCTTTCGTCATGAGGCAACTGTTTAGCGACAATTACATACGCGTTCAAAAGTAAACTGGACTGGCCTTTAGATAAAAATTAGCAGAATGTGCATTCCGAATGCAGAATGTGCATTCTGAAGATCTGATAGTGATAAATACAGAAATGTTTTATAAAAATAATTTCCTGAAACTATCAGTAATAACGAATATTAAATGCCTGAAATAAATGGGCAAAATGTTTCAACCTTGAAAGCACATGAATATAACATTTGTTTATTTTTTGCCCGTTCCTCAATGTTATGTAATCATGGCATTACCATTGAAAACATCACGCTATCTGTGTGAAAATGTACGGAAACAAGCGGAGAGGCACCAGGGATTCTCTCCATGGTTTTATCGTCATGTGAAAATGTTCCTGTCGTATTTCAGATCAGTTATTTGCATTTTGGAGTAAGAAAAATAGAAGAGATTACACATGTACAATTTGTTTCGCGAACGAATGTACTCGCATGTTTAGCCGTCAAAGATTTACAAATGCTTCATTTGCTAAAAGTGAAATTGACGTACATGTACGTTGAAATACTTGAAGTTTAAAAAGTATTTTTCGTCATAAAGTCCCTTTATGGAACTTTAAAATGCGGGTATGTTTTATATCGTCAGCAGACAAGGTGACTACAGAGGATGAAAGGAAGGAACCTTGTCAGGTCTAGGACTGGCGTATTTTCGTGCACTGAAATGTAAATATCTATTTGCATTAAAGCATAATTAATTATGTATATGATCATGTAAAACATGGAGTGTAAATAGGTAGTAATAATATTGAAAATACCATAAAAGACTGTGCCAAAAACACCATCTGTGATCTAGGAGTTTTTGTCAAGAGGTTGTTACTGCCACAAAATTATTTGCGAGCTTTTGAAAAGATTGATGAAAGGAATATAACATTTTCATTTGAAAGTTGTCTGTTTGCATAACAAATATGGGTTTGCAATATTGTCTGTAGACTATTAGTCGGAATAATTTTGATACTGACAAGTATGGTCCTGGAATAAGTTTTGCATTTTTATTATTTTTTGTAAAATTCTTCAGTGGAACGAATCTTGGTCGAAAAAAACTAATGAAAAAGAAAAAGTGAGTATGACATTAATATCCACGACATGTTTATGTGCACGAGTTAGCAAGATATTTTGAAGAATTAACATTCACGTATTGTTCATACATGAAAGGGATTTAAAAAATCTGCCAGAAAATTTTTGAAAGGCAGTAACTCTTTTACATAACAGTTCTCAGAGCACAGATTCTACCCTCGAGGTAAGCTTTGTTGTTGTGTGTTGTATACTATTATTAATATGAGGTCAGTGGATTTTGTTTTGGTCGATGAATATTTGAAGTGCATTGAGTGGATTGGGCGACAGACTGGAGCCTGCAATCTGAACATGGAATACAATGCAGTCATCCAGGCCAGTAGGAGGGGAAATTTTGCTTTCTTTATTAAAGGCAATTGAAACGATTATGAGTGCAATCGTTTGGACATCAAAAGTTGAATAGGACGTTAAGATGAGTTTAATTTTCTTTTTTTGTCATTATAATTCCTGGCGTAAAACTTTGAGGGACGTAGATAAGGACGATAGGCAAACTACGTTGTCGTGTTGCTCCCTTTTCCTCAAAGCATCTGTCCTTACTCGGCATTTGTTCTTTACTGCAGCAGTCACGCAATCATCGCATAAATAGTCAAAGGGTTTACAGCGTTCATCCACAGGCCTTGTATGTGTTACATAAACAATTGAAGACAAGACGAAATTGTTTATGATAAGCGTTAATGCATGTTCATGCTTTGTTTTAACTGTATGCTAGAACAGCCTTTTCGGGACTGAAATTGTCAACGTGCCTTCATGTCTACCTGTATGTGGGATAAAAACTCTTAATGGTGGGGCTGGTGTGTTTGTGCATTTGTAATGAACTTTAATTACAAAGTAAAAACAATTTATTGTCCATATATGTCAAAGGTTCCACAGAAACGATTAAATGCCAACAATTTTGGGTTTCTGAGCTTTAGCCTTGTCTACATGTAACATGTTATATTTGTGTCGTGTACATGGTGGTCTTTTTTCGCAAAGGTAAAATACGAAGAAAAAGTTTATAGTTTTGTGTGGGATGGTTTTTTGAAGACTTAAATACAATAGCGGCGTACATGCCTAGTGATAGAGTTGCAAATAATTGTTTTGAGGGACACTTCAGATGGATTTGTACAGGTAAACTGGGTCTTCTCCAAATCCAGGTAAATGTCGAACTCGATGCGGATGTACAGACTTTTACGAGCTAGAGGTAGTGTAATGGATTGTGACAGTGTTTTGCAGCCCTGTAAGTGCATGTAGCATTACAGTAAATCCTCGCACTTACAATCAATTAACATAAGTTCATCTTAACAGGGTGCCTTCGTTGTACTAACTGAATGCAGCAGCCGATATAAAAGCGGGACAGATGAAGTCGGGTGTTTTAGATACACATTCTTAAATTTTTTTGTAGTTTTAATACAAATGGAATTTCATTGTGTCCATTTTATCATTCTATTTTATTTCCCCGCATTATGATGCAGCTCAAATTATCTCAGGGTTTCTGGACATGGAGCAAATATAGTGTGAAATAACCTTAAAGAACCTAGTTCCACGTACACCCTACATAATTTACTCTCCATGTTCTATGCAAAACTTTAAACCCAATCCTTGACTTACAAAATAGTAATTGAAGTTATTTTCATATTCCAGACATATAAATACAGGCTGTATACGGGGCATTATGCATTCCGGAATAACATCAGGAAATCCATTTGGAACAAAACAACGTGAACCTATCTGTCCGAACAATTCTGTAAGCATTTATGTCTGTTCATTTAGTCTGACGATGAGTTTCGTTTCTCTATTTAGAAAGAAGATTGAGGAGATCGGCAAGATGACTGCGTTATCGCAGGAGGAAATCCTCTCCAATACCAAGACCGTCGTGCAGGTAAGGGGTCATTTGCAGTAAATAAGGACTGGTAAGGAATTGATTCAAAACAGGACACGTCTGAAAGTAAGATCCAGAAAAAAAATTGTGCGCAAGTGGAACTGAGCAGAACTAAAAGGAAATGTTCTTTTAAAATGAAATATTCATATAGTTTCTTACTGTACATATAGACATATAGACCACGGAGAAGTAGAAGGTTAAGAGTTGTAGTGGAACGTTAATCATAAATGTTTTGTTGTAGGGTCTGGACACGTTGAAGAATGAGCATCACCAGATACTCAACTCGCTCCTGTCTTCTATGAAGACAATAAAGAAAGAAAATGGCGACACAAACTTGGTGGAAGAAAAGACGTACATACTCAAAAAGGCATTGGAAACGATTGATCTCGGAATAGGTGAAGCACAGGTATGGAGCTCAAGTTATCCTTTTAATTCTCGTGTGATAAGCCCTTCCCCCTGCGGATGAGAGGACTTGCGATTCAAAAAAATAAACGAGAATCTTAACAAGATGCAAGAAGGCAGAACGCTTTTATGCAAAGTATTTCGAATAAATTGGCCTTGCAAGAGCATCCCATTATCTAAGAGCAGAACAACCAGCTAGACAAAGACTTAACTCCTTTGAGGGGAAGTCGTCCTTTCTGTTGTAGCATTACATAATTTCTGTCTCGTTCTCAAGTCCCGGCAGCGCACAACACAACATAGGTGAACGAAGCTGGGTTATTGATTATTAATCATACACAGTCTGCAAGGAACCTCAGACGACATACAAAGTTCAGATCACGTAATCTGACTGCAATAAAATATGACGGTAAAATACGGCTGTGTATGTGAAACGGAATTTGTTAAGCTTTTCGCCTTATTCGGCATCACTGGCTGTGGATTATCGTATCACCATGCAGAGATGTCGCATATGCAGCTGTACATTAGCAGTCTGTGTACAGTTTGTCTGGCCTCTGCCATAATAAACAGGCTGATACAATGTCGTTGTTGGCCGTTATGCGAGAATATCTTCCGCTCAAAAATAAGGCAAATAGCATTTGTAGAAATAGGTGTATACAATATTCGTAGCCCCATACTCTCAGTCTTGAAGACACACATGCACCTGAATGTTTGCAAAAATACTGCAAGCAATTTTATTAAATTACAAATGGAAATTCTTTTCAAGATCGCCCATCACATTAATATTTCTGTGCGGTTGCCATGCAGACTATCTTGTTTATCATATTGTTCCGAGAGATTTATCAAGAGATGACGTTTTGTGCAGTGCGTAAAAGACGAGTGGTTCTTTCATTTCCTCCTCTACTTGGAAGGAAATTGAGTGATGTCTGCAGAAATTAATAGTGCAAGAAATCATTGGTCCTTGAAACTTTCAGATGTAATGCAAAGTAGTTCTTGCCCTTGATAAAAAACATTACTTGATAGGACTCGAATCTCTCTCAAAATGTGATAGTGATGTCTACTATCTGTGTTGGCAGGTCACAGTGCAAATATCCGGCTGTCTAAACATTCTTGAAATAATAACGAGATGGATGCACTTTACAGAAAATGAACAGAATCTTTAAAAAGTTAAAAATTCTGGAGGTTAAGGAAGCAGTAAAAAGTGGGAATTGCACTATTTGCTCAACAAAATTTATTTGTTCGTCACTGATCATCCGATATATAAGTATAAAATTGTTATCTATTGGCAAAGTAGCTTTTATTAATAAAATTAATTTCTTGTTTTTTTCTTTTCCCCAAGGTTATGATGTCACTAGCACATCATCTGCAATATGTAGAAGCAGAGAAACAAAAATTACGGGCACAAGTACGAAGATTATGTCAGGAAAACGCATGGCTACGTGACGAATTGGCAAACACACAACAGAAATTACAAATTAGTGAACAAAAAGTAGCTACTTTAGAAGAAGAAAAGAAACACTTAGAATTTATGAATGAAATGAAAAAATACGACACAGACGGTAATCAAACTCAGGTACGAAAGTTTGGTTCCCAGGTTCAGGACCTTAAACATTCTCAGACATTTCTGCCACCCAGAAATTTTCATACAGCATGTGACAAAATGTAACTGTTTATAAATGTGCATGTTTAATTTATTTCCTTCCAAAACAAGGGAGTGCTTCAATTCGAATAAATATGGTATTTAAGTTACGTTAACTTTAGTACCCAGCTAGTACATTTATTCATTTTGGCTTTTTCCCATTTGTAGCCTTCTGAGACTGAAGCAGAAGCAGATAAAAAGTCAAATAAAGATCTGGATTTAGGTTTCCCTGACGACGATGATGATAACGCAGGAGGTGATCGTAAGTAATTCTTTTCTAAATGATGCAAATACTTTCCTTGTTTTACAGGGCGGTATTTCACCAAAGTGCATTTCAAATGAAATTGAATATAAGATTAATGTGACTGATCAATAAAGTAGTTGTTAAACATAAGTCCATTTCAGAAACGTTCACTGCCATTTTTCTCTCACATTTAATCTGTAAGAAACCCAAAATATTCCTTGTGAAAGACCGGGCTGTAGATGAATTGATAGGAATACATAACATTTATTGCAATTATTTAAAGCTGTTTTAATTGTGTTTTTCAGTGTTGTCACCCTCACAACCAAATGCCATGGCGCAGGCCGCCAGTGGAGGGTATGAGATTCCTGCTCGATTACGTACTCTACATAACCTGGTCATACAGTATGCTTCGCAGGGACGTTATGAGGTAATCACTTGTAATTTTGTACAATTGCAAGCTGTCAATACAAAAAAAATGGAAACTAGAGCACACAACACACATAAAGATCCGTCGTTTGACCGTAACTTACATAATTAATCTGATAATTGTAGGTCGCAGTACCATTGTGTAAACAGGCTTTAGAGGACTTAGAAAAAACTAGCGGTCACGACCACCCTGACGTGGCAACGATGCTCAACATATTAGCACTTGTATACAGGTATATACTTAAAATCTCCATCTATTGCTTGGTTGGTTCGGTTGATGATTTTTCATAATTATTTTGTTTGTAAATTATGACTCGAATCTTACCGGATCAATTGATATGCTGTGAAGTAAATGGGAATGTTATTGATGTTCTTCGTTGAATCTATTTACATTTTATGTCAATTTTAGGGATCAGGGTAAATTTAAAGAAGCAGGCAATCTATTGCACGATGCTTTATCTATTCGTGAGAAAACTTTGGGGCGAGACCACCCAGCAGTGAGTGACATCTGAGAAGCTATCCAGCTTTCTGCTAACAGAGTTTAATACAGACTGATAAATACATATCAACTCATTACTCTTTCCGTTAGCCAATATTACATGAATTGATTGTGGCACGAAGCATTAAACGATATGAAAAGAAATATGCTGGTATTTTTTGAATGATTACCTGAGTAAGGAGTTGATATGTTGTGTTAAGATTTAGATTTAAATTAATCCTTATGACTAATCTATTGTGTTCACAGGTTGGAATCTGAAAATTTGAGGTGCCCAATGTCAGTCGGGGTAAATGTATCATGTCGTGGGAATCATAGATATATTTTAAGAAGGGGCTATTTTTATGCTTGCTAACTGGGATTTTCTTATACTTTTATGAACCATTGCATTTTTAAGTTGAAAGTGCAATGTCGTTGGGAATGTCATGTTGATCTTTCATTTAAAAACAGGTATCGTAAGTTCGCATTTTAAACTATACCTTTAACTCGTCCGAATTCATACAGATGAATGCACACTGAAATCGGGCAAATTGGGCACCTCAGTTTTACCCACAGAATAGCTCCTGAAGACTCCTAAGCTCACAACTTCACAACAGAACTAACCACTTGTTTTTAAAACTAACAAACTAATATTCAATGGGTTTGGCATGTGTTCGGTTTTTGCAGAGACCAGGGTAAATACAAGGAGGCTGCTAATTTACTAAACGATGCCCTGGGTATACGTGAGAAAACTTTGGGTCCAGATCATCCTGCTGTAAGTTATAAGTGTAAAGCTAATATATTAACCATCTAATAGATGCTGATATATTGCTGTTATTGGTCGTTTGGTTTAACGTGTTTTGTCTTGTCTTAACAATTCAAATGTAAAGTGTTTCAACAAATATCGTTTAAACTGAGATTATTTTGCTGATAATTTTGGGCTTTTAAAATAGATAATAATCCTGAGCTAAAATTGATTTTGTTTACTTTAAACTGGAAGTGATTTTATAAACTGTAACATTTTTCAGGTGGCAGCCACACTAAACAATTTAGCTGTGTTATATGGAAAGCGAGGAAAATACAAGGAGGCTGAGCCTCTTTGTAAACGTGCATTAGAAATTAGAGAAAAGGTAGGGAACAAATTAATTAAAATCTCGAATACAAAACAATTATACACTTACGTTATTAGAATTTCTGGGAATCGACTAATTAAATTGATTATTTTCTTGTAGGTATTAGGTAAAGATCATCCAGATGTCGCCAAACAGTTAAATAACCTAGCTCTTCTATGTCAAAACCAAGGCAAATATGAAGAGGTAAGGCGTAACTAAGTATAAAAACTTTTGCTTTCTTCTAATTCAGAACGAAATTGCGTGTGGACTGAAATTTTAGATTTACATTTCGAGGTAATATAAACAGAAAGTTAGCAAGGTAATTCACGATAAATGACAAGACGACAGCTGGCGACAAGAACGTTTTATTGCGAAAATGGACGTGTGATGTAATTGTGTAATGTAGTGGTATGATGTGTTCAACAGAGGTTTGCTCCCGCAAAATATTGTATGTGAGTTAATAAGATTAGTTCATCTAGGTTGAGCAGTACTACCAAAGAGCTTTAGAGATATACGAGAATAAGCTGGGGCCGGATGATCCGAATGTCGCCAAGACTAAAAACAACCTGGTAAGAAGTCAAATGAGCAATGGAACCTCTTTGGAATCAAGATGGCTGCTGTTGGATGCTTTAGGTGTTTTTGTTTGCAGTATGAATGGATTCCTCATACCATGAATTTTACATTTCTTTTCAATAATTTTAATAATGCCTTTACGTTTTGCTGGCAGTTTCATACGAAAATTATACGTTTTAAATTTGTTTTGTGGATATTAGGTAATATTTTTCGATTTTTTGAAATGGATCAATTCATGGTATGGGTGCTTTTCTTCGTGTTTTGCTGGCCTCGCTTCTTCAGTTCAGAACATGAAATCAGCCGCATGTTTTGAATGATGCATCATGATATACCTTATTTACTGTTTGAGTTGTCGCTTTAGGATTGAGTTGCTATTTTTCCAGGTGGAGAGGTATTACATCAGGGCGTTAGAAATCTACATGAAAAGACTAGGGCCTGATGACCCTAATGTAGCCAAAACAAAAAATAACCTGGTAAGGGTAGATTCACAGACAAAACTATAGTATAGAAACATCAACTATCACAACGCCATCACAACCGTAACAGTAGTAGCCTGCACTGGTTGTACATACATGCACACTGTTTATTTTATATGAAATGAGATATGCCCCCCTGGATAGGGTACCATCAATTAAGGGTAAATGCTTTAGCCGTTTTTGATTTTTTCTATTTAAACTGTATGCTTAATTCCTATTTGTTTAATTTTAATTTGTGTTATTTCAATTACTTCATCTTTTATAATTTAAAATCTCAAGTAATTTAAAGAAATTTCAGTGCTTTCCCTTAAGTGCCAATTGCCAAAGCACAAATTAAATGTGTGCTTTCAATATACAGTCAAAACCCTAACTTTATCTAGTTCTCCTTAGTTTAAATGTAAGACGTTGGATTGGCATTACATGAACTTGGACATTACCAGAAATCGAGCGGTACAATAAGAAAATTGTAATCTTTTCACGCCAGATTAATGCACAATCCTATTTGCTTGGTAATGATTTTCCACAGATCGCGTGATACAATCCAGCAAATAATAGAAAATATCAGCCATTGGAAGGCATTGTGAAATTTGTGTGATTAGTATTAAGCACTGTTAATGTTGCATTATCATCTATGTCAAAACAGACTATTTAAAGATTGACTTAATTGAGAATTTATTCTTGAAAACGTTTTATAATTTATTTAAAGGAATTTTTATGGACATTTTAGGCATCGGCATATCTGAAGCAGGGAAAGTACAAGCAGGCAGAGACGCTGTACAAGGAGGTGCTAACTCGCGCACATGAAAAAGAGTTTGGCAAAGTTGATGGTAAGATTTTGTCCAAAGATCACATATTTTATGGTGGTTGTTGGGTAATTTGAAATCTGCAATTTCTGTAGAACTGAACAAGTACGGCTACAATTAAATTGTACACACTTAAGATAAAACGTTTTTATTCGTATTTCAGGTGATAACAAACCAATCTGGATGCAGGCTGAAGAGCGAGAAGAAAATAAGGTAAGAACACCTTACAGTTATAATGCATTCAAAATGGCATCATATTTGGTTCTAATTTATCATTTGTTCAAGTAATTGTAACTTAAGTTATGTGAGTCACAAAGTAAAGTGTGCCGAAAACTAGAGACATTTATCGTAACAATGTCTTGCTTACAGTCTAATTTGCATGGAAATGAGATGGTAAATATGATTTTGCAAACATTTTACTTTTAATGTTTTGCTTATTAAGACCACGACTAAAGTGAACGACCCGTAGATCTTTCCTTAGAAGAGGAATAAAAATTAACAACCTTGAGTGGGATTGTTCGTTTGAACTTTATTTTAAGAGTGCTTGAATAATAATAGCTACACCCAACTTAGAAGGTTCCAGAACACGAAGGAAAACTATCTTTCCATAGGCGGAGATTTTATGTGTTTTGTACGCTTTTCTTGCAATACATGTGGATGCTTTATGCCATTGTATTATTTAACTCACCGTTTAAACTTACTTGAAGGTAATTTACAGCCATGGTATCATGGTGAAAGTTGAAGTGGTTGGTTCTTGCAACATTATTTGAAGTTTACACGTTTCGTTTTTATTGTTGTTCACGTTAATTTTTAACATGTAAATGGAACGTTACATTTGCGCATTACTCTTAGTATCGCACGTAATGTTTTGTGTGAGTAGTGCGATTTACCGATTTGCCCTGTATTGTACAGAAGTTATTTTCCACTTCATCATTGCAGGGGAAATACAAGGACAACGTGCCATATGGAGAATATGGAGGCTGGCATAAAGCTGCTAAAGTTGATAGGTAAGACTGCAGCATGCTTTCACTCTGCGTTTCATGTTGTTGACGGATAAAGAGGGATCGTATCTTAAAGGATTAACTTTTTATATTTATGAAGACTGCGGATGGTGTGAAGATCACCTCAGAATTTTACAATATTTTTTTCAGGGATACACTGAAAGTTGAATTGGAATATTAGTGAGCATTACAGTCGTGCTTTAAGAAATACGTTAGAAATTAGAATTATAAGCCTTAACACTTGTGAAATGAGAACATTGTCACTTACCGATTGTTAAGATCACGTGTCATTGAAATTAAACATTTAAGGTGTTACCCTTATATTCACGGCTGGAAGATGATGAAAAGTATCAACCTCAATTAAGCGTATCATAAATTCACAATTATTTCTTCCATTCAAAAGGTTCGAAGTAAATTCTTGAATCTTGTTCTAAATGGCCTCTTATTTGAATTGCAGTCCGACAGTGACAACCACACTGAAGAATTTGGGTGCTCTGTACAGGCGGCAAGGCAAATATGAGGCTGCTGAGACACTTGAGGAGTGTGCCATGCGTTCTAGGAAAAATATAAACGTAGGTATCGCAGATGCATGATTGTTTGAGTGTAACGTGTGTTGGATGATGCTTAAGAGACCGGCAAGCATTGGACATACAGTTATCGTGAAAAATGTCTTAAATTTGAATAAGCAAAATTATTCCTTTACAGACTGAAAGACATTGTTTAAGTGATCATCCGTGGCTCGTTCAGCCAAACGTGCTAGTCATGGGAATGGTGCTTAAACACTGTTGTGGTTTTACGCTAAATATTGGTGTGAAATTGAGTGTAATGTGTGTGTGAAGTGCATGCGAGGTTTTAATACAGTAATCGATTTAATTGTTTCGAAGTTGCAGGTATTTTAACAATGACACTGTTCCTAAACAAAGAATGAGTTATTGTTTAGTAGTATAAGTTGTTATGGTTCGGTGCTTGCTATGACAGGATGTAGTCAGAACCACCAAAATAGCCGACGTTTTAGGCAGTGATATGGACAAAAGTTATGAGCATAGGCGGAAGCGGTCATCATCCAGAGATAGACAGATTCGCCGTGACTCCCTCGACAGTGTATCGTATGAAAAAGGCGGAGGAGGCATCGGAATGGATGAAGTGAGTATCCACGGCGTGGAGTGGTCAGGAGACGGGGTGAGTATGGGTACTGAAACCTAATTGGTCCGGTGCCTTCATACACCGTACATTCCAACCAATCAGATCACATGTTACATCTACCTCTCTTCTGTACAGTATATTTGATTTCCATCATATTATATTCAGTTTGGCACACACGATTTCAAAACGTTCGAATTTTATGTTGCTCTTCTTTTTGTAAATTTTATTTTAATATATTGTTGATTTCGTCAATTTGTTTCGTGTAGAGGACCTATGACTTATTCAGTGGTCTCTTGTCTTAAATCTTGAATAAATTTTCTCTCACTAGGATTTCTAGATAAAATGATCAAGTGCATGATCAGATTTGTAAATAAGATAATGGTAAGCTCATTCTCTCCTTGTAGATGGTAATCTCTTAGACACGATTATGTTGGAATGTATGAACACCTCGTACATATGTAAAACAGTGCATGTACTTTCGATGATAATGTGTGGTTGAATATTAGCAAGGCTTCAACACAAATGATTGTTGTTTAGAATGACTTGAATATTCTAAGCGTTTGAGATTTTTTTTTATTCAATTTTTAATATAATTTCTATTTGAGTGATTTTCAGGGCTAAAAGTTGAAATCTACATCATCGTACCGTTTTGTTATTATTTGTTACATTACTATTATACTTGGCTTGGCGTTAAGAGGGGTGGAAGTTATAAGTTTAAGGCTTGATGGCTGTATTACAATCTTATAAGTGTAAGAGATTTCATCTTCTCATACTGGGGAAAAGTTGAAACGTTGCTCTGCATTAGATGTTCGCCTCAATCCTGTGAATACAATCCCCAACAGCACTGCTTCTCAACTTTGCACTCTTGATGTAATGCACTCTTTTGATGTGTTCATAAACCTATTTTAAAAATATAAGCAAATGAAAAAGAAAATATATGGTACCTTGCTTAGTACTCAATGTAAATATGGAATTTTTCATTGTAAACAATTTTGCAAGTTACCAGTAAAAAGTGCAAATCCAGGATATGATAGAATAAAATGGAATTCAGTGGTAAAGACTTACTATTGCGTCAGATAGTACAGAACACCCTATAACTTCGTAAGCTCAAAGTGCAACTGCTTTCTTTAATTGCCATTGCTTGAGAACAAGACTGATGCAAAATGCAGTGAGACTTGTAACTCCCTATTATGTGCATGTCGCAGGCTTCAGTTTACTGTCACACTGTCTCTTTGCCTTTACCTGTTGCATTCTGATTTAAATATTAAGTTTTTAAATCCAGTCTTTCATTTATCAGGGAATGAAGAACAAATTTTCCATCTTTCGCAGATTTACGGGAAAAAAGGTTAGACCTGAAGCAAGTAAATTAAAAATTGAAATGTGCATTTTCAGACCCGTGTTTTGGAATGGCCTGGCGCTTTTGGAGTTTAAGTTTAAGCAGATTGATATTTCGAGTGAAAAAAGGACTAGAAGTTGGATACAAGTTATGTTAAACCTCATAGCAACTTTACCATAATCATTTATCCAACTGCTAGTCATTTGAATTTAATACCTTCCATTCTTGTACTGGAAGAAGAAATTGCTTTGCAACAAAATACTAACTGTGCAACATATGAAATTACTTGTAGCTTTATGAAAGGATTCTGCATGTTCAATGGTTTTCAATAATTATGGCATTTTACAATATCGAATGCAAGTTTTCTTTCAGTTTAACTCAAATCTAAATTGTTGAAGCCCTGCAGCCTTTAACCACATAATTTATACTTATCAAAAGTGCCACTGTAATGTTATGTGATTTCAGTACTCATACTTACCTTTCATTTAATCTAGGATTTTCACAATAGCTACCAATGTTAGATTATGCCATAGATATATTATTTACTAGACATGTAAGACTACCCAGAACAGGGAAGTATTTCCAGATATTTTATAATGCGTTTTAATTAGCAATGCTACTTAATTTTCATTTCTCAGCCATGTAATCTTATAATGTTAGTACAAGGCTACTATTTGGAAAATTTGGTTAGGAATTCATTTATAAAGTACGACAAGTATTAGATAAGAATTCAAGTAACCGTAAATATATTAGCTGCGAGCAACGTCAACTATTCTAAATGTAATTTAAAGATAATGATGGAAGTGAAAATAGGAATTTCTTGTAACGCTTTAGAAGTTGCTTCAAATTATGTGTAGAATGTAGAAATGTATCAGTTGTTGTACACAAAAGCTCGTGATCTTGCTAAATGTTTTTGGTACTCCGGTGAAAATTATGTCATATTTAATGTAAAAAAAATCAAGAAATTGTAAATAGTACTTGCTTCCTCTGAAAACATTTACTTCCGTCTTTGACCCATATTTAGTTACAAAACCTTTATCTCTTGATTTACCTTACCATCTTTTATTTATTTATTTATTCTCTCAAGCTTACTTTCTATGCACACACTGCACATAGTAGAGAGGTGAAGGGGCAATTTAGCTGACTGATTCTTGAATCTGACCTGAGAGACAGAAAGAGCCAGTATGCCCACTGGGAATGTCTCCGGAAGTTAGCTTTATAAACACACATCCTACTGAAAAAAAATCCACTGCTTTTAACCCTTTACTCAAGGAACAACAATTCTCTGAATTGATATGGTATGGAAGTCTTGATAGCAATTTTTATGCCTGATTCTACCCTATGATTTCTGCCACAGCTTGGAGATCACAGTTGCACAATCATTTTTATTTTATCCAAAGGAAAATTTTGTATTTGAGGCGTCCTGACTCCTAAGGACAAAAGTCTTCAAGTTTGGCAAAAAACAATAAAGCAAGATGATAAAATTTTATTTTTTTCACACCTTATTATTAGACGGGGAAACTAAAGCGCAGTGGCTCATTTTCCAAACTGCGGGCTTCAATAAGACGCAGCAGTGCAAAACTTGTCCAGAAATTGAAAGGTCGAGATGAACAACCTGGCTTTGGAAGGTAAGATGGCCACTGTGTTTATTGCAGAATATGCCCCTTTTGTGACATATGAAAACAGAAAACACACATTATCGGTGTCATATTACCCTAACACTGGTGAACTGGCCTAATAGCTAATCCCAATAAGGTAGTGCTGAAGCTCACAAATACTAACTGCAGGTGAAGTTAATTGTTTGAAATGCAGGAAACCCATCTCTCTCATCCAGTATAAAATGACTTCTCCGTCATCGAAGAAAACGAAAAACTAGGGACTAAAATGCAGTGTGCACAATTTTTTGCCTATTTTACGACTAAGTTAAAGTTTGGTATTTTATTTTATCGCGAGTTTTTTAACGTGGGAAACAAGTTCCATTAGTGCCCAAAGCAAGGCAGGGAAGGAAGACTAAATTCGTCATGCTATTTTCCACAAAAATTATGTTGTTTGAACCAAGACCCTTGCAAACAAATTTAGAAAAGAAACTAATGAAGTACCTGTGGGGTGCCCACAAAATTACTACATTAGATCAACTAAGTACTACCAGCTTCTAATTACCGTACTAATATGGTGCATGTTAGTGAATAGCTGCTGGACAGTTGAAGATGTGATAATAACGCATAAGCAGCATGTTTTATTACAGTACAGTAGTTGCAGTTATGCCTTATTTCGTATTTTTGAAATGTTACATAATAGCCGCATGAGTTTAAAAGTACCCTCAGTGACAAAGTTGCAGTTATTTCTTTGTATAAATACAAATACTTTTAGTGACTGATGCTTTGTCAGAAACGTGCAAATATTTGGTATATTGTCAATTTATTAACACGTTCCAAATCCAACCTGTTATTTCGCAAAGGCCTTGTGTGTTAAAGTTTAAAAGTTAAGAATTTGAAAATAACGTCAAGCTTTTATCTTGTCATCACACTACTAACAAACGATTCAAAGAGTGTTCGATCAGTGATAGATCTGTCGTGTGAGTGAAACGTTTTGGAAGAACACTTTAGACGATCCATTTCATTAGCTAATCCACCAAAACATAAACCTGGTATGAGCAAATAGATGCTTTTCAAAATGAATATCGTGTCTCCCATCACAGCTGGTTGTTCATGATAATGTTTCGCGTGACCAGATCTATCATTGAAAGTTTTGAGTTTTATGTGAGTTTTAAACTTTGTAACGTTTTGTATTACACTTGTACTTTAAATAGTCTGTACACATACAAATGTTCTGTAAAAACAGTAAACAGGAAAACAAGCACTGAACCATAACAGCAAAATGTTCTTTCGATTTCATGTTTAGTGTCATTTGTAATTGATTTTCATGATGGCAGTTCGTCACACGTACGTACACACTATCTAAGGAATAACAGGCTGCAGTTTTAATTAAATGCATCCTCATAATTTCCCCTCTCTCTCTCTTTCAGCATGAAAAGGGCGAGCTCAATGAGCGTTCTCAACACAAACAGTAGTGACAAATTAAATGTGAGTTACATCTTTCAAGGAGTATCGGTTATGTTCATTTAAAACCTCTAAATTCGGCTTTAAATTGCACTATCAATATTTGTGTAATATACACTCTTAAATTTGATGTTTTATTTGCAGGAAAACCATCGGTCAAGTGGCGACCTATCATTGCGAGGGAGAACGGCAAGCAGTGAACACCTGAACAAACGGGCATACTGACAGTAGCTTCACAATAGTAACAAATACATCAGAGGCTTTGTCTCGTTTCGTCCCAGAAAATGTGCCTGCCACAAGTGCGCTGCATACCAAGTACAATTCTCGTTTTGCCATATCACAAATGGTCGCCGCCAGTCCGAGAACCTTCTTGATACACAGTTTTCATTGAATTTGTTGTTATTTGAATCATTATAGTATTTATTGTAGCATCAAATTAAAACTTCCATGTGAACATTTCTGTGTCTTTGCCAAACTGTGAAAGGGGCACATTTTGAAACCACAACGTAAATTTATCGATGAATGATGTAAATGTAACCAATGAAACGTGTGACATTGTATATCCGAGATACTTCATTGAAACGTACGCGGTTTCGTTAAATATGCCTCGCAACCCTTGTACCCTAGATACGTGTACAAATGGCTTCAGTACCCCCACGAATACATGTACCCCAATTCCTGTAACAATGAATTA
The DNA here is from genome assembly GCA_038406195.1 of Haplosyllis anthogorgicola. Classification (NCBI taxonomy): domain Eukaryota; kingdom Metazoa; phylum Annelida; class Polychaeta; order Phyllodocida; family Syllidae; genus Haplosyllis; species Haplosyllis anthogorgicola. Next base: position 17,305 of record JBCAUI010463282.1, read on the forward strand.
CCTGCATTACATAACCTAAATAATAAAACCCAGCTTGGTGACTCCAGAGAATGCTTAAATGTACTTTGTATATTTTGAAATCTGGCACGTGCAATATATAATGTACCGGTTGAAGAATTTTGATATGAAGGGGTATGTTGAAAAGGTTTGCATTTATGTCTACCCTGATGTTTAAGACGAAATCAATGCTAAATAATTTTGCATGATATTTAGAGTGATTGAAATTAAAGATCAATAAACATGTTCCGGTATTTGATAAAAAAAAAGTAAGTTAACTTGTTACAAAATTATCGAATATTATCTGTTGCTCTGTAAACTACTAGTACATGTAATTTCAAAAGTACAGTTCATAAATGGCACCATTTGATTGTTATAATTGACTGTCTAGTCTTGAATATTAAAAAAAAGGTTTCACATTTCACTACAAAGTAAGAGCTTCCATTGATGTAAAAGATATTTTGATTTCGCACTCTTCCGCGTACTGTACATTTACAATGATATTATCGTCAAAATACGAGCAATTTCGGAAATCTCTTCGGTTTACATCCTTGTCAATGAGTAATTTATTATGTGGTGACCAATTAAAAGCCCTGGTGCATAATTTACTATGAAATATTGATAACAAAACTGATGTACATGGAAGAAGCAACCTAGTCAATAGAGTAATATAAGCTGTACACGATTGCAGAATGAAGAATTGTACAATTTGACTGGATAAATATAACTGAATTACTTTTAGCTCTGACGACGATGCTTGGTGTGAGCTACACAGGGGTGATTTTAGCCAAGGAAAATTTCAGTATCCGTGCGAAACATTATCATCAGTGTTATTACAAGTAAGCTTTCGAACTTCGGCCCACCCTTCTAAGGATCTTATGATGGATGTGTGAAGAATATTTTTGTATGCGGGAATGTATAGATGAATGAGTGTGTAAGCATGTATGTATCTTTCGACTATTGATAAGACTTTGAAAGGTGAGGCTAAATGTTACATGAATTTATTATCCGGAGTTCAAATTGTACAGTTTTTGTAAGCAACTTTCTGAAACTACGTGACTGTAAAAACAATTCAAATGTATCCATTCCTTACACAAACATCCACTGTATGTTCGTTGTTATAAATGTTATTGTCAAATGAGGAATCTAAATGTTAATAATAGTGCTTGAGCTATGCATCAATTTTAGTCAATGTTAGATAACTATTACATGTATGGTGACATTTCATAAATACAATGTATAGCCAAAATGGTGCCTACTGATAAATCATAAAGCCATGTGTGTTATGTGGTTAGGCTATTCTTAGTACATATTTCATGAAATCGTTTTAATAGCAGGATAATTTTAATTGGTTCTAAGGGTGATAAGTTGGTTGAGAAACTCACAATTGTATATTTAAGATAATATATTTTTTAAAGTTTAAAACTTTAATGTAAAACAGCTGTAAATATGATTTAGATTGATTCTGTACAAAGTAGCCTTAAAAGTTGGTCTGCTATTTAGGGTTTGATTTACTTTGGTCCCTTTTATTAAAGATTCTATTACTGAGTTTGCAAATCTTAAATTTTATGTTACGCCTTCATTTATGAACGTTTTACGTTTGAACTACAACTCTTAGAGTGGACCATTTTGTGATACTTTTTAAACTGTACTTGCTTCAAAGACGAGATGCATCAATATTTGTAGCAAGGCTAATTACATACATGTATTAGTCGGAAATAGTAAAACGAAAACTGTAAACAATTGGCTGCCAGTAAACTGGACGACATGCAGAATGGATGTTTATTTATAAATGTAATAGCATGTTAATCAATGACGTTAGACGATACATTTAATTTCAATTAATATGACCAAATTCTAAATGAGTAGACATTATGATTCAATACATTTTCTGGCGTGGCAAATTCACAAATCACCATACAACTTATACATGCCCTTCATATGTGTAGTGGCAAGTATTCATCATATCTGTATTGTAGTGAATTGTTCAGTCATCGTTCACTTTTTGTATCATATGTGTATATATTTGATCGCATAATGCACTAGTTCTTTTGAACGTCAGTAGAGCACATTATACTAAAAGGAAATGTAGGAATGTGTTCAACTGATCGTGTCAGTTACTGTTTTTATTGTGATAATCTGAAGTGAGGACAGTCCTTTAAAATATAAATGAACCAAACCGCTAAATAACGAAACATCACGCAATAAAGGGAAAACGAAGGGTTACTAAGAAAGAATAAGTTGCGCTTTCAATGTACAACATTCCACTCAAACTGTAAATTAATACTTACCAATACTTAAGTGAAACTCCGGGAAAAGGTGATTAAAGGTATAGATTAAAACATAAATGTAAATGTAATGAGAAATTTTGCCTCGTTCGAAATTTCGATTTTCTTGATGTAACTGGATTAGAACTTAAATAAACCGAAACTGTGACATAATGTACCTCACTCCCCCTCGATAAGTCACTTTCTGGTGAATTGTATAAACCTTCGCTCTAGGCAAATGAAACTCTAAAACGAAAATGCTTTTTGCCTCATTGTTTCAAATTGTATGCATTGGATTTGCTACCAGAAATAATTGTATGCCAATATTGTGGACAGCAGTAATAAAAACTGTTAAAAATACAAAGTCGTTGCGTTGTGACTAAAGTGAAGCGTTGAGGTCTTACGGTGCAGTTCATATCAACCCAAAACTAAGCACTGTCAAAAATTAAAGGGTTCGATATTTATTTGAGAGAAAGGGCGATCATATTTGGGAAAGCTGCAGAAGCTGGCAATGATATAAAGTGTATCGCGACAAAAAGGCATGTGAGATTAGTTGCGGGAAAAGGGTGCATGCAGACAGGACCAAGCCAAGGACTCCCCTACTTTTACAGTCAAATAAGGGAGTGGGTCGAATGTATAAAAATAATAAAAATACAAATTATTACAAATAAAAATACAATTTTTTTTTTCGTGAACAAAATAAAACGTTAAGTTTAAGTAAGACTGTAGTCTAGATGTATTTCTCTCACAGTTACAGCCCGAATGTAGCAATGCACCTGTCAACATTGTTTAAAGTTCAGAAAAAGTAGTGTGTTCATATCATGCAAAAATGTTTTGTCTGACAGCATTATTGCCCCGTTTAGTTGAATGCGCCGGCACAATTTAAGTGCAATGTCACAACCCCGTAAAATTCACCCTGTCATTTTATTTCGTTCACGCAATGAAAATAAATCAACAGTTTTCGGTCAACCTTTGATTTTATTCTGGTTGAAATTTTGTTTATGTCGTGCGAGGGTTCGCCTATGTTGTGACCATAGACATCAACACACACACAGCCCCACACACGTGTGGCTGTGTGTTGTTGATGTCTATGGTTGTGACTGTCAGTGGCCCGTGCTGTGCAGTGAACACGTTGGATGCTTTCAGTTATAATGTGTATATTTTAAGGGTTATTTCCAATATAAAATACTAACTTGTTTATTTTGGAATTTACATTTTTGTTATGTAAGTCTCCCCTTAACAAAAGTGCTTCTAAAAACAAGGCTATTAGCTTGTAATTACATCCAATTAGATTAAATTAGTCACAAGCACAATTGCTATTTAACTAGAATTAATTGTAAATTGTGCCGCACGATAAGGGCAAATTTAAATAAATTCTACGCCATCACAGATCGCCTTAAGTTCTTGTAGGCTGCAAACATGTCTTGAGCCTTTGTTTTATTAGTTTAATCTATTTGTCTATCAGCTGGCAGCTATTTTGGCATCGCTTTGTGCTTCTTGCATTTGAGCTCATTTAATATTTAATAATATTGACAACGATACTCTTCCATATCGTGCACTGTCGACGCATACATCTACTTTGGAACAATATCACTTATGTATTCAAGTGGTTGTCTTGGTCATTCATTACCCTTGAGGTTTAGCCTATGGAACAGCCCACACAAGTGGCAAGTGGCTGGAGTGCTTGCTAAACATCCCTTGAGGCTAAGGTTACCATTCTCAACAGCAGTGCTCATAATAGATTGACACATGTAGCTGGTAGGAACTGCACTGTTTCACTGCCCCCTTCAAGCCTTGTACAGTTTGAAGAGATTTTTGCAGTGAAAACACCGATATTTATTGGATTATTTGCATTATTTTTTGTGTCTTACTACATTCTGCAGGCGATCAACCTATTTAATATGATCCAATATTGCAGGGATATCAACATTCGATATTTCACCTAAATTGCTTGCCTGTGCTTGCTCGCTTGTGAAAGAGAACAAGCATACACTGTGCTATTTTGCTGCAAAGGAATTGGAAGGAGCAAATGTAAGAAATACATTTATACTTCTTCATAATGTGGACTTTTTGTGACTGCTACTACTGAAAACATGACATGATTTATGTGTTAGCATACACCAAACACTGTCACAGGGAACGTGCGAAGGTATGTTTGAATTTCCACTATTTAAAACTTATGCCTACACAGTACAATAGTTCATTTATGGCAACAAAACAATCGCTTTAAATTTGTCGTACTGAGCTGTGAAGTGGAAGACAGGGTCACTGACCGACTGACCTGTGGTTGTTGTTACACTGCTGTTCGGATGGTGTCCTTAACAAGCTCCCTTTTTCTAAAATTGGTTCACGAAGAACCTACTACTGTGAAAATACTAGCTTAAGTATCTGGTAAAATCGAATAGAACTCCGCAATGTTATCGTATTCATAACCGCATCATTTGAATCAATGCACAAATAGGCGACATAGTTACAACATGATTCACTGCAACTTTATTTGACATCGAAGAAAACCCAAGACCCGGTAACTTGGTTCATGATCATACTGTTACTAGCAGGATACATTTTTGTATACATTGTAGACATTGTATTTGTACCAAAAGCGAGGATTCATAATGTAAATATCTTCAATGTGAGGTTTTCAAAAATATGTACATGTACGGTACAATAGATTTTGACTGTCAACTCCCATTGTTGACATCTGTGTGTGTGGAATTTTGGACCAGCCATATGAGTGGCACAGCAATAAACATAAATTGGTTTTAAGGATAACCACAATACTGTTACCGTGAAAAAGAAAATGCCTTGACTTATCCTTTCATTTCCTGTGACCACAAATTTGATAATCATTTTACTTGACAAATTACTTATTTAATCACCTGCTGAAGAACTGCCCCAAATTGGGTTATGCTGCAGCTCACAGCTGTGGGCTCCATTGCATCTAAACTTGCTTCTGGGGTCATATGCTATTCTTGGTAAGATGTAATTAAGAAAATAATGTGGTTGTCATATCGAGGAATCCCCGCTTTCAGGGAATGCAGATGACTGGAATAAAAAGGTTTTGAGCGAACAACGCTGACCAGTTCCATTGTTTGGCCTGCCTTACAAATGAATACCTCGTTTTTGCCTCTTGTCTGTTCTTACTGCTTTCTCTCTCTTTCTGAAAGCAGCTGGTGTTATCAGTCTGCTGAAGTGCTGTTTTTCTTCACCATCAAAGCCCGTGGTGTTTTAATGGTATAAAAATACCTGTGTTGCTAGATAGAAGGCATCCCGAAATGATAGCAAGAAGGCTTACTTTCCACGCAGAGTAAAATTGGTGAACGTTCAGAAAAGGATAGGGTCTGCACTTGATAAGACACTTTGTCAAAATATCCTGTATGTAAGTGTAATGTGTATTAATGAATAAAAATGATGTATGGTATCACCTTGTATTGCTATGAATCAGATAGCTAGAAGAAACGACGAAAATCGGGCTAATTTTTATGGCAAGAATATTGATTTTTGGGAAGATTAACTGGAATGCAAGGAATCCTTTCCCCCGTCCTTGGGAATTGATACGCCTTGTTATCATCTTCCGCAGATAATGGCTCTCTCTGAGTATGACCTCTTAGTCTTGAGAAAAAACTTTGCTGCTTTCTTCCCGGATTCAGAAGATCTGCCTAGCTCATATACGAGATGGAAGCCCTCCAGCTTGGTCCCGAGAAGTCTGGGTCATTGACATTAGCACCTATGCAATTAAACAATATCAGATTTCTTACAGTAATATTTGCACATAGCTCTCCTTTCCAGAAAATATAACAGTTTAGAACAAATTCACCGGTATGGTACACAAAGAAACTATATTATCCTCGCTTCTGTTTTAATCTACAACAAACAGAATAGTCTCGTTTATTGATACTGTGGATAATATGTGTAAAGGGCAAACAATTTACTACTTACTTTTACCAATTTTTGCTGGCATGAAATAAGAGCAAGCAATGGTATTTCATGCTTCAACATGCATCGGTCCCATCCCTTTTAATAAATTTGAAATAGAGAATGAAATATTCAATCCTGTTTGCCATCAATGTCAAATGTATTGATGAATGATTAATGTCGACTCCTTTGACAGAATTGATGTATTTCCATCATTATTGGTTTGAAGGCTAGATAGAAATGGGACCTACTGATGTAGTAAATAGAACTGAGTCGTGGATTTTACCTTAAATCACCAGTCTTGAGACTCTCACGGAATTGTGATCTTGGATGATACCCATAGTAGAGAATGATTTGTTTTAACCATAGCACTTGTTGCATACCTGTTACTTTGAAATAGGGAAAGATTTTGCGAGTTTCACATAGACTACAGAAATCACACCTGTCTCTGTCATCAGTAATACGATTGTGTTGACATTACTGATAATAAAGATTCCATTTATTAATATCTTTGTTATTAAATAAATAGTTGCTTTGTGTAAATAATACTCTCTTTTATTTTCCAGGTGATACACAAAAATGTAGCCTGTATACTCCCCAAGATAATCAACACTACAACAAGTAAACAACAGTGATCCAGTGGACCACCAAACGTATTAAATTATACCAATATCGTGTAAACAGTATTGTACAGATGACCTCCCTTCCGAAATATTCCGTACTGTGTGAAAGTACCCAACCAAGTAACAAAAGTCTTAAAGCTACTTTTAAACACAATTGCTTTCATCACAACTTTTGTATAATTTTCACACATACAATAGTTATGCCCCTAAGGGAGATGATGATAGGTGAAGGCTTCTTTAATTGGAAGTACATTCTTGACCTTAATGGGGAGGTTACATTCCAGGCATTACTGGCATCAATTAATAGCCAATTAAATGGGGAGATGAAAAAGAAATTTTTCACTTTATGAATAAGGTTATGTTTGACCTTTAAATAACCTACTTTGTGTGCCTTAGATATTAATTTAGGTCAAGTAAATTTGTTAGGGAAGTACAAAATATACGGAATGAATATTGCTTGTGTAATTACATCAATGTGATATAAAGTTGCATCAAAAGATAAAAATTAAGGTCAAACTTCTTTGCAGTCACGATTACTTATAAAGTTGCATCAAAAGATAAAAATTAAGGTCAAACTTCTTTGCAGTCACGATTACTTGTACTTTTCATGCAGAGGATAAGCAATGGGGGTGTGTGGATCAACGCAAAGTATTCGGATTCCGAAGGAAAGGGAATTCAGAAGAGCTATCAAGCTGTATGAAATTCAAGAAGTGGAGAGTATGACAAATCTGTTCAATAGAAACAAGTGCTTTGAAACAGGTAGGTATGATGAATATAACTAGTTTCTTTGAAACTCAGTTCGCCCACACAGTGCATGAAGTGACAATAAAAGAACCATATTTAGCCAATCCAGTTTATGCAGATCATAATTGCTGCCTGTACTGTTGAATTGAAAAACGTATTGGAGAACATACCCGCAAACGAACCTCAAGACACACTATGATGCTCACACACATGCACACGCACAGTATAATTTTGTTCATAATTCAGGGCAATGTAATTTGCTGTATTACACACAAAAAGTTCATTGTGACCGAATTGTTGCACAACTAGTAACAACTCTAAGTAGCCAAAGATAAGTAACTTTTAGTCTGTGAGGTTCCGTGTAGCTGCAGATGAAATCCACAGGAGTATGTTTACACTGTAAACATTCTTGTTGTTGAATACTTTGCTCTTCCTCACTCACCAAAAGTTACAGGAAGGCAATTATCACCATAGGCATATAATTGTTGTAATTAATCAGTATATTTGTCTATCTTTCCAGGAGAAAGCCCATTAACCTTAGCAGCCAAAGAAGGTCACGAGGCTGTTGTGGAGATATTGGCAGAAGGGGGCGCCGACGTCAATAAACTGGATAGGCATGGAGCAGGCCCGTTACACCTGGCCGTCAACATGAATGACATAGAAACTGTGGAAATACTGCTGCAACACCGAGCTGCACCAAACAAATATGATGGATGCAATATGACACCAATGCACATTGCCTGTGACAAAGGTTTCTACAAAATATTAGACCTGCTTTTGGATGCTGGGGGAGATCCAAACGAAGACAGATTTGCGTTTCCACCTTTGGTACACGCGGTTGTTCATGGTCATTCTGAATGTGCTGATTTACTACTTCAACACTCTGCCAATCCTAACGTTGCCGATGCAAGAGGACAGTCAATGTTGCAAATAGCAGTGGCGAATGGAGATGCTCTCACAGCTAAGTATCTCATTCGGTACGGTGCTGTAACTAAACCTACCAACGGAAAAGATACCTTCATGTGTTTAGCAGCTCTAAACGGCTCAGTGGATTTGATTAATATACTGAGTGATGCTAATTGTGATCCCAACTCATACAGAGAGGATGAAGTACCTCCCTTGATTGGTGCCGTGGCAAAGGCAAATCCAGATTGTGTAGAAGCACTGCTCAATGCTGGAGTTATAGTGGAAACTGCGGATAAAAGGGGCCACAGTGCTTTTTACAATGCAGCCATGTTGGTTGCAGACGTTGAAAAGGAGACATTTTACACAAAGTACTTCTCAAATGCATACAGATTATATTCAAAGTTTGATTCGGGGGAAATATCGAAGGAAAATGCAACAAAATGTGCTATGAGTTTAGTGCAGGCAGGCGCTGATGTCACGAGAACTTGGGACCGATTCATGGTCATTTTTCCCAGTGTGCATGGGGTCAGTTTCGAGCAAATGGTGTTATGTGAGGTTCTTATTCAGGCCTTTGGATTTCAGCATTTATCAAGCATGAAACTGAGGGCATTTGTAGTGAACCTATTGAATTTGAAGGAGTATGGACTAGTCAAGCTACTGTACTCAGCTGGTGTAGAGGCTGAAGCTGAGGATCTTTATGCTCTGACATCTCATTCAGATGAAACAGATCGCCAGATGTTCAAATGGGTAAAACGACTCAGGTTCAACCCAAGACAGCTAAAAGATCTGTGCAGGAAAAAGATACGTGGCATGTTGAATGAGAATGTTCTGTTTCTGATAGAAAAAGTAGACATCCCTATCGATATGAAAGAATATGTTTGTATAATGGACACGGATCACTACAGTTACGTTGATGAAACATAGGTTATTTTTCGCTGTGTGCCAAAGCGAATGATACCTGTTTTGAAAGGCCACCTTTTTATCAAGGCATTATGTGTAGGTCAGCTCTGTAAGCAAGAAATATAATGCTAGCCCTTCATTACATGTACTGCTTGAAGTAATTTTGGAAACATGAGTCACTGATGTTTAAGAGTAAACTAGTTATCATGAGATAGAAAGTGCAATCCTGATAGGAAGGGGTAAAATCAAACTGCTCTTGCTCATTGTAGCCGTTTTACAAATACTAGTCCATATTCTGATAGTTATTTACCCGAGTGTTGGTTAGTCTTTTAGTACCAATGAGATTAAGTACAAACTAATTAAGACAGACTAATCGAAGAAGATACAGACAGTAGATCACCCACACCACCTACTACAGAAATCCCGGATATACTAGCTGAAGCCATGAAAGAACTAGAGGGAGCCCTAGACAATACAGACTGGACCATTATAGACAGTATTGGAACCACAGATGACGTGATACTCGAAGAACTGAGATTTTCAGACTTA